>JAQGAT010001247.1:0-16229 GCA_034687845.1 Pantelozetes paolii
AACACGTCTTGGATTGAAAACAATTACATTTATATTCAGATGGAGTTATGCGACGATAGTCTGCAAACTGTTATTGAATTAAAGCCTAAATTATTTGAGAGAAAGTCAACACAAGCTTTGAATTGTTTGGAGTTTTTTATGTCATGTGAAATGTTTTCGGATATTTTACAATGTGTTCAGTATTTGCATGAATTAAAGCCCCCTATTATTCATAGAGACCTCAAACCGCAGAATATTTTGATAAAATATAGTTCAGGCGATTTTAAGCTTGGTGATTTTGGTTTGGCTACTTATCACGAAAATAGCGCTAAGAGTCACACAAGAAATATCGGAACTTATGAATATCAAGCACCAGAAGTACGTGTCACTGAACATTATACCAGTGAATCTGATATTTACAGTCTGGGTATTATTGCACAGAAATTGTTTGACTTTGATATTTACAAGCAAGTTTCCTAAATTGTCCAAGAGTGATTCTAATTTATTTTATTATTTATTTTCAGTGCAAATGCATTAATGATTTATCAAAACCACACCCTTAGGGGAAAATTTGAAAATATCTATGAATTGATTATTAAAATGTTGAATCATGTTGGACGACAAGAAAAAAGACCAAATTGTGGACAAATATTAGAGTTAAGAAATGAGCGGTCAGTTAATAAAGACCTTGTTCAGAATGAGGATCACTTTGAAAGAATTTGGAGTAAAATTAAATCAAATGAAAATAAGTTTTTCTTCAATTATTTGTCTAAAAAACTAAATATTGTTTAATTAAAATAAAAAACTTAACTTGCACAATTAATCCGGGAATAAATGTTTGAAAAAATGTGTCAGTGTTTCCATTTATTCATATTTTATTAGGCATTAAACCAATGAATGAATTAATTACTGAAGAGTGTAGTCACAGCTACGACAGGCAAACATCACTTTCAATAAATTTGTTTGCAATTTTTTGAATTTAATATAGCCTTGCTCACTTTCATGCGAATTTAGTGAATGTTTCCGTGAATATTAGTGTTGAGAACCACAGTTGGGGTCAACCATTCACTTCACCGACAGATCTATCAGTTTTAGTAAAACTTTATTTTATAAGTCATTCAAAACTTAATTATTATTTCTTTACAGTCTTTACAAACAATTCTTGAATATATTTTTGTTTATAATTTAATCAAAAATTGTCATTCAGACTAACAAAGTGCCAGAATAAAACCGAAGTGACCATGATCAATTAATATTCATGTTTAAAATGATTAAATTATAAAATCTCAATAAACTTTGTGTTAAAAAAAAGTGTTTGAAAACAACTGAAGAATAAATTTCTTAAAAAAAGTTATAATTAATTGAAAACTAATTATAATTTTAATAATAATTTGTTTTTTGATTACAATTTACTCACAAATACTGATATGAAAAGCAAGTGAACCCCAATTCAGGGGACATAATTCGCTTCCATAGTTAGTATCCAGGGGTGAAAGAAAACCTCTTCAATAGTGAGTCTCTTTCGTACAGCAGATCTCGTCATTTGCACCAAAAGGTCAGCCAATTCTGCACTTATACCCCAATTATGTTCTACCTGTGCATCAAATTTTTGTGCAGCTCTGATCAGTTTCTTGAATTTTCCGACACCTGATAGTGATTCAGATAAAGTGAGTCCTAAGGTATAGATATCCACCGGTTTTGTCTCGTACTCACCCTTATATTGAGCCTGGGCCATCTCCGGCGGCGTATACAGTGTTGTGCCAATAATCTGACTCTCTTTGCCAACAGTGCCCACAGCATAGCGTCTAGAAAGACCAAAGTCAGCCAATTTAAACTCTGGGCCTACCGGTCCTGGTTTGTACATAATGTTATGTATTTTGATGTCTAAGTGACAGACATTCAAATCATGCAAATATTTCAAACCTTTAATTATCTGTGAAAACCACTTATAGGCCTCGGATTGGGTCAGCCGTTGGATAAGTCTTCCCTGAATATAAGACTCAAGATCTCCACTACACAACTCCATGAACGGAAAGCCGGTCACCTGATCGTGAATACAGAAGCTGTGCTCCATTTTGATAATGCTTTCGTGTATTAACTCTATCAAAAACTCCGATTCCTTCAACAGCTTATGGACAGCCCTTTCCACTGTCGCCGACTGCACTTTGTACTGATCTAATGACAACACTTTACAGGCGATAAAAATGGGATAATAATTGAGATTCGAGTCGTGCGCCAACTTCTCGGCCCTAACCTTCCATACAGTGCCAAACCCTCCCGAACCCAATTTATTCTCAAAGAAGAATCCATTGCTTTCCAAATATCTTAACTCATCCGCAGGTAAGGGTGTGTTTTGGGGTATTGGGCGCCGATATTGGTGGCCAACACTCATCCAATCCGGATAGAATTGCTGCCAATTGACAGGACCGTGAAGGGGCTGTTGGTTATATGTGCCATACGCTGCCCTTCGGCCAGTGGTTGGTTCAAATGGTAAGTTTCCTTCACTCGGATGCTGTGCCGCATAACCCGACTGTCCTTCACCTAATCTTCTTGGCTTTGGGTATTTCCGGTATCTCTTTCCGGGAACAGGGATTCCATAGTTTACAGGTTGCCCTTTAGGCTCATTAGGTCCGGGGTAACCCTTATATGCTGACTGGCGTTGAGTGCAATATTTCTGCCACAAGTAATTCCTATAATCAGCGTTCAAGAACATTTCAGGAATAAAGTTATCAGGGGGCATTCCCTCAGGGTGTTCGGTAAGAGGCCATCCTTGTTGACGATTCGAGGATTGATCACGATTTGAGTGCATGGGTTAAACAAATATGAATAAGAGATCCAATTCTGACTTAAAATACTTTTTTTTGTAATAATTTTTAAACATTTTCTTAATTTTGAAATATTTTTGAAAAACTATTGTTTCAAACATTTGACACAAAATTCAGATTCAATACAATGTTTGCAAAAATAAATGAATTGAATCTCAAATCTCGTGATAAACTGCTATTGAATTCAAATTTCAAAGGAATTATAAAAAGTTTTATTGTTTTATCATTTCTTTGACACAAAAACTGTTACCAAAAGTGTTAACAAAACATTAAATTTATTTCATTTGTCTCAACGGAAACAATATTATGACTACCATTCCACCAACAGATGCACATGAGGGCCTCTCAACGATTATAATACTATGCGTTTGGTTTGTCTGTCTCTTAATAGGCATTGCTTTGTATCGTTGTATCAAAAGAACAGAAGAAGAGATATTTCACATGAGAGACAAGTGTCCGGATCCTATACCCAAACACCAGTACCTGATTATAACATCATTCAACAGAAATCCGAAATTCTCAACGAAAACAACACTTCAGTATGAGATCTATAATCAGAAGAAACGACTGATCACTAGATTCACAGCACCGGCAAAAGCGCTGAAGAAGAGTAATGACATCGAAACCGGTGCCAAATGTATGCGCTTTGTAGTCGACCGAAGAATTTTACTCCAAGGCATGACATTTGTTAAAATATCTCACAACGCGTTTGACAGCAAACTATTTGTACATCACTTTGAAATCAGTGAAATAAACACCAAATCTGTGAAACACTCGGGGGTTTTGAACGCAAACGTCGCCAAAGATATCACAGCTATTCTACTGAATGAACACGCGATAGACTACCAGCGCTTCGAGTTGAAAGACATCGGTCACGCGTCTATGATTAAGAAGGTGTTGCCCTCGACCGCTATATTTTGGTATGAATACTGTATATTCATCTTCTTTGCCCTCAATTGCATTGCATTCTTGTGCCTAATACTGATATTCTGTGAGGAAAGCCCTTATATTCGTTGGCAGTTCCCGGAAAAAGAGACCAAGGACAATAGACTCGCTATATTGATCAACGCTGTGATGGCAAACATAACTGCATTAATATTGAGTGCAATTAATTTCTCAATTTATAAGTTTTGCATAAAAACCAATACTTCAAGGATTACAAACACAAACTATCATATGTTTACATTAATCACATACCTGTTCACTGTATCAGTGCTCGGCTTTATATTCGGGGTACTCGTCTGTTTCAATAGTCTAATCAAAGGACCACAAACACCAAACCAGAGATTGAATTTATTAGCAACGATAGGATTGGCTTATTTGATAACTTTAGTTGCCATACCTGTGCTCTATTTTATTGTTGCGATTTCGAGCACAGAGTGGAAGAAAAGACTTTTTGGTTTCACCGATAGTTCAAAGTTTGATTCAAATACCGGCCGAAGAGGGATGACATCAACCCTAACCAATACAATGACTGACGATAGCACTAACAAAAGCAAAAGTAAATCAAAGGATATTAAGTCATTTGAATCCGGACTCAAAACCTCGACTCAAATTTAATGACAAATTTTGCAAATAATTTAATTTTTGTCACAATTTTAGTCATTTAATGATATTTTACTTAAAATAATAACAAATTTCACAAATATTTCAAAAACTATTTACTCATCCATTCATTGAATAAAATGTTTTCATTTAAAGTCATCTTCAGTTTATTCTTCAGACATCATAACAATTGATGCCATTCTTCATCAGTAGTTAAGTTTATATGGATTGACAACAATAGGTATTGTCAGTCACTTATCGATGTAATCAGTGATAAAGGAAAGGGTTATTTGAAGAGTAAGTAATGATTGGAGTATTTGTGGAAACGTTGTGTCGATATCTAAGAGTAATTTGATAATTGATTCCTAAAGACTTGAATTTAGTTTTTAAGTGAAAGAAATATTAAATACTGTCTTAATATATGATATATTCTTCGCCAGTCGTGTCACTTATGTGCAGCCAATGACAGTGCATCTGAAGGAAAGATCAATAGTTGAGTGAATGTAACAAACAGTGAATGAGGTGTTGAATGAGTGGAACAATAAAAATGGTTTAATATTATATCACAATTGGTCTGAGAGTTAGCGCACATTCAATGCCAACACTGGTGGCAAAGGACCGCCCAATGCATCACATCCTCAGTTTCAGACTTCTTTCAAATCACTTTTCCGTTCAATTGGAGACTTATGGCTAAACATAACGATTGAGTCAAACATTGTTTTAAACGATAATTAGTTTTCAATTTTGAAGAAAAAGTTTTTCAGATTTATTGCACAAAATGTCAAAAAAACATTTCAATCGACAAAATGTTCTTCAAATTAATGGCGAAAATTCAGATAATGATAATTATGATGAAGAGAGCTGTGGAAGCACTGGAACTAATGGCAGGGAAGACAGTTCGGAGCCTTTGGGTACTTCAGAGTGTGGCGGATCTGTGCCTTCAGTGGTGTCCGATTACGAAGAGGAGGCCCTATCAGACGCTACCAGTGCTATAACTCCTTACTCTACAACCAGTGCCTCTTCATTAGGCATAGAGTCTGCGGTCGGAGACGTCAAGAATGAGATAATAGATAACGACGACCTGTTTCTGGTCTCAAATGCTAATCATTTGGTCACTAATGACCTAAAGTTTGGACAAAGTATTGAAATATTTATATTTCACTTCATTTAAAACCATTCAATCGTTTCCCACATTTCATGCAAAGCTTCACTTCATTTCATTTCAGGACAGAACTCAAGAATCTCACCAATAGTTTGCATCAGAAACAAACTGAAAGAAACAGTTTCTGAAGACTACAACTCATCGACAGGTTTGGCCAATATGTCCAGCACTTCAGTGAACTCATATGAATTGCAACGAACCTCTTCGCCATTCATTATAACAGACAACTCATCCGATTTTAATACCAATCCAACCATTGGTCAAAAACACCGCGTTTTAAATAAGAGGCGATTTTCGGAAATATCGATAAATGGTATATAATTTTCACTCATTTTTTCAATTTTAATCAAAAACTTATAATTTATTAATAAATGACTAAAAAGTGAAGAAAAGTTGAAATATTCTCTAAACTATAGATTAGTTTCAAAATGTGATACAATTGTACTGAAAATATGTGCAAAAATCCAATGCAATGCTTATCTCCTCTATAGGGCCTCCAAATAAAGCACTACAAAGCCCTCCAATACCGCGAAAGGCTGTGCGCCGTATGTTCACCAACAGTAGAGAGCGTTGGAGGTAAGCATTAATTCAGTTATTGTACACAATCTTAACCACAATTGAATGCGAAGTACTGTCCACTGCAGGCAACAGAACGTGAACGGAGCCTTCTCTGACCTCAGACGCCTTGTGCCCACATACCCACCCGACAAGAAGCTCAGCAAAAATGAAATCCTGAGACTTGCCATCAAATACATTAAACTTCTTTCAGCTGTACTCGACTATCAGAAGCAAGAAGAGGGACTGCCTATAGAGCCGGTGCCCAACAAAAACAATTCAACGCAAAACCGAAGCAATACTAACGAAAAGATTAGATTTCATTCATCGGAGAAGAGATCACAAAAACATAAATCCAAACAAAAGGGAAGAAAAAACAGATATTATGTAAACGAGAGCACAAGACACACATCGCCGTCGGCCTCACCGCTCAGGGATTATGAATCGCCGTTTTTGATCAGTTCTGGTGAATCCAGTCTAAGCAGTGCTTCTGAACGCGACTCCGACTGAAGGCTTGACATCCAATCGACAATTAAATGAAAACATATAAACATTTTAAACATTTGTGTCAAACCATTGAATCGATGTTTTGATTACAGGAATGGTTTGATTGAAGACTCGATTAAATGCCAGAATCTATTGAGTGCTGAGAATAAGTAGTAAAACATTTGCATACAAACAGCTCTAACGGCTTGTTGTGAATCATAAACACTTTGTATTACAAAACACTTTCTGTACATTAGATGTGATGTAAAACTGCTATTAAATCAACAAAATCTAAGCCAACGCTAAACACCTCTTCTTTATTGCAATCAAATGTATTGTTAAACAAAATAAATGACTTTAAATGACATTCCGTTCAATAAATATGAGTACTCTTTGCAGCTTTTAATTGTTTAGGTGTGAAGTGACCCAAACCAGAGTCGGGTTTATGTGAACCAAATGTATAATAACTAACATTAGGTTTACGATCAAATGAATCCATCGACTCCTCTCCTGTGCCTTCAGTCACACGCCTTTGCAAACAGTTATGAATTCATAGTTTCATCGCTTCAATGATATAAATACTTATTGAAAGGAAATTAATCGCAAATTTGTGATACAATTGATTCCAGAAATGATGAAAATGTATACAAAACTATAAGATCTCTGTTTAACGAGTGATTGATTCCCAAAAGAGTGAATGTCGGCACAGATAGGCCAGGAATAGAGTGTTGGCGGCGACACGCGTCCAGTCGTGTGCCTCTAAAGTCCCTATATTTCTAAAGCAGAGCTTTTTTACAGGCAATTCAAAACTCGGTTAAACTATAGGAGAGAAATAAAATACAATTATTTTTGAGAGTATGTCTCCCATTGAGGAAAGTGAGCACCAAATCCCTAACCCGTGATCGCAATTGAATTAATCTTTGTTTACAGAGATGTGAAGATTTGTCGATCGCATCGGTAGTTATGTATGAAAATAATCCGCGAATAAAAAACTTATTCACAAAACTCACAACAAATATAGGGAACGCTTGCAATGCCCAGTGTTGAGCACCGTCTCCTCTATTATGTCAACAAAAGCGACGATATTTTAAATAATAAAAACTTTTTTGAGTCAATAGTAGTCTACTCTAAGAGTTGTCTGTGTTTTACATCAATTGTTAAACTGTTTTAATCCTTGATTTACATTCAAACTAACGATTCGTTTGTTTTTCAGATCATTTTTAACAGTTATTGCACTCAATTGACAGCAGTTTAGAGTTATATTGAATCGCTTTTAGAGTTAAAATGTATGAGAAATGCAATAAAATTGTTGTATAGGATGAGCACTAACACCCAGACCTGTGCCGCAGCACTGGTAGACGATTAAGATTTAAATCAAATTGCGATTCACTTCTTCTGTCGATACTATAAATGTCTCTGAAGTTTGATTTTCTCGTCATTTTCTGAAATAATTAAGTTCTAAACAAATGGTTTGATTTAAAGCCACAAAAATCTAACTGCGCTCTGAGTGCCAGTGAACGCATCGTTTAATCCTATTTAAAAGCATTATCACCTAAATTAAGCCAACGGTGCCATAACTGAGTGAAAAGTAATGCTCTAAACATTTATAGGAGAAAATCAATTTCCTTATCACAGAATTGCAGACATCCTACCAGTGCTGGCAAGAGAGCTCTTATCACTTACACCAGAGGCTCAAGCAAACACTCAATTAATTTGAGTGAACACAACCAGTAATATGAGTATTGTTTGCAACACTTGATTCACAAAAACATATTTAAATTGTATTCAAAAATCTATTATAAAAACTGATGTTATGTTTGATTAAAATCACTACAAAATGATTCAATGATTTTGAAGTAATGAATAAATAATATTCAGTTTTAACCCCTTATTTGCAAAACAGATAACACTATTCCCCTGAAAGTGAACCTCAATTTCAATTCAAATTCTTTTGAACTAAATTTGAAAATCAATTGAATTATTGAAAAACTCCTCAAAACTAACAACAAATTGATTTTCAAACGACAACAACATTTATAACCCTTTAATCATAATAACCCTTAAAATCATTGTTTCGATGAAAACGTATAAAATTATCAAAACTCTGTCATTCATTAACACAACTGATAATAAAAGTAGACTTTAATACCCAGTGGTAACCATAGAGAAGATAATTAAAGACATGAGTGAAGAGGGGATTAATTGGATAAAAGTTAAACAATGTATCCCTTCTTAACCCTTTCCCTCCTACCAACCCTCACCAAGATCATAATTGGGTAAATATAACGTAGATTTGATATAAACTTAATTTTAATAAATCTTTTATTGGATGGGAAGGTATGGCTCATAAAATTATTAACACATGAATTCATACAAACCCTTCCCATCGCTATGTGCTGTATATGGGATGACATTTAGAGAAACCCAAAGAAGTGTTTGATTTATATTTCAATGCAATTAATGTTCAAAAAAGACATAAATTATAAAAATCTATGAATTTTTACGAAATATTGAAACAAATAATTAAAATGAACTCAAAATCACTGAATCTTAGTCTCAGTTCACTCGACCTTTTTTACCGGGGGTTTCAATGCCCTCCTCTCGACGTCTCTTATTGATTGGATTCCTGGGATCATAAATATCATACCATTCCTCTTCCTTCCTGAGGTTGGCGTCTTTGGCCAAAACCGTCTGTTCCTCTTTCTGACAATGCAATTGATGTGAGAGCCAGTCGTTCTCATTCTTCTCCTCGCCTTCACTGCTGGTCCTCTTTCTTGTGCTTAAGAGTCGATCTTTGAATTTATCCAACAATTTCAAGCACTGGTGGTTAAACACAGGCATTAATGCAAAAGAAATTAAACAAAATATAAGACATTTTATACCAATTTCTCTCTGTTTTCCCCCTTTTTCGGTAAATTACTGGACGCCACCTTGAATTTGTTGGCCTCTTCCACAAACTCGGCGACGGCCGGGTTGTCGTAAACCTTACTTTTGGTGGGTTTCTCATATTTTTTCTTCAACTCCGCACACATTTGTTTCTTAAGTGCTTTGAATTCATCCCTTATTTTAGACCTAAAACAATGAAAATTGATTTAAAATACTATAAAATCTAAACCAATAGGAGATATGACTCACAAACAGGTCTCAGACTTCTTCTGTTCCTCTTTCTCGAAGAACTCTTCTTCGTCTTTGTCCAAAACCTCTTCACTCTTATCCACCTTCTCTTTCCTCAGTTTATCTCTAATCCGATCCAACCTTTCATTCTTCAGATCAACACTTTCTTCGACGTCTTTCTTATCTTCCTTATAGTCATTGTCTTCATCAGAGGTCAAGAGATCACTGGCGTCGACGGCCGGCAAAGCACTCAATTTCGGGTCGTCTTTAAGCAAATCGTGACTACTCTTACTCTTTCCGCGAAACTCTTTGGAAGCGTTGATCACTTCCTCCTCTTCTTCTTCGGCTTCGTCTCCAAAAGAAAGTAAACTAAAGTTTTTCGTTGCCTTAGATTTAGACTTCTTGTCCTCTTTCGGGTCCACTTTTGTCTCTTTAACCCTCGGAGTGATGTCCGGAAACGGATTCATAAGTATTTCCGAGGAATAGATTTTATGCGGATATAATGGTCTCTCGTTTTGGTCGACCTCACTGTCCTCTAATCTAATCATATTATAGATGGTATTTCCGGACACTTTACCGAAGATCGTGTGTTTGCTCTGGAGTTCTGGACACGACTCTAAAGTGAAGAAGAATTGACTGGAGTTGTCGTCTTTGACGCCACTGTTAGCCATCGCTACTAAACCTCTTCTCACGAAACGAAGTCTTGAATGAAACTCATCTTTGAATGGCTTTCCATAGACAGACTCCCCGCCCATACCCGTACCCGTCGGGTCACCCGTTTGGACGATAAAGCCTTTGACCAAACGATGGAAGATATTGTTGTCATAATAGCCTTCAAGACATAATTGGATGAAATTCCTGCACGTCTTCGGACACTCACGAGACCACAACTCAACGTCTATATCGCCGACACTTGTCTTTAGTAACACCTATTGTGGACAACAAATAATAAGTAATGAAAACCCCTGTCATCTGATCCCTTGACAACACCCTTGACCTACCTTTCCATGGGTTGGCGGCTCTTGAATGTAAATATTACTCATTTTGAATGTACTGTTAATTAAATGACTTTAAAGACAATGAAATCAATTGTCAAAAGTCATTGTCCTATCAATTGGTGATTGAATTGAAAATCAAATTAAAACCAAATTAATCGCAAATTGAGTCAAACTTTTGGACAATATTTGTGTGAAATGTAATGAAAAGACAAAAACATTGAAAACAAGCAAAACGTAGGACGAGTTCATTGGGAAACACAATGTGGGGAACGACTGGTTAGGGATGTCTGCGATTGCATTGAAATTATGCAATGCTTGCAATGTTTTTCACAAAAGTTTTTCAATTGTTTCTGATATTAATAATTAAAAACTTATTTTCCGTTCATTTGAAACCAATTTCACAAAAGTTTTCATTAGTTTCTCATTTAATTGAAAACCAAAACCACTTAACGACTCATAAAACCCTTGAAAACAACACTTAATAACAATTTTTTCATTACTTTATCATAACTTTTATTATCTATTAATAAACAATGAAATGTTTGGCCAACAAACCAATTGTGCAATCAATCGGTGCTTCAATTCATTTCACAAAACAAGCGATAAAACAATAAAAGTATCAAAAAATCTGTTTATTTATGAAAACATATGAAAAGTTTTGAACAAAAAAGTGAAACAAATAAATGAAATATAGTTTTCAAAGCAAACATTGATTTCATGTCTAATACCGACAAAACTTCTTCTTTTTATTCATCTCTTCCTTTCTCTCCATTTTCTTCTGCAGATATGTCTCCACATTATTGAACCAATGCTTATACAGACCATTCAGGTCTTCACTTGTGCTGTCATTGAGACAACTGTTCACAAAGTCTTCACTACTATTCAGTTCTTTGACTACATTTTCATAAATATTGTCTTTCGTTACACTTTCGGCACTTATTTTATAAATAGTTAACGGATTCTCCGTTTTCGGTAATAAAAGCCATAAGACATCCCTTTCCAGGACATCAAACATCATATCAATCGGCTCTACATCGGTGTCCAAACTGTGGATCAGTTTCAGTGACAACGAATCGATTGAATAGATTTGAATAATTGATTGCTTATAGAAACAAACGGACAGTAAGTTTGCCTTTGACTTCAAGTTTGTGACCAACTTTTTCACCGCAAACTTAGTTCCAGTCTTACGGTTCTCATCAATCGTTTCCTTGGGATCAGCCATAAAGACATCCAATTGTTTGCCATCAGAAACACTCCACAGTCTTATAGAGCCGTCGCCCGAACCAGAGATAATTGTCTTCTCATCGATGGTGTCCACAGAAGAGACAAACTCTTTGTGTCCCAAACAATAGCTTTGAATGTTATAAGAGTTTGGATACAAAGAGATCCTAATCTTCTCATCTCTATCACTGCTTATCAGATACTTCTTGTCCGGGCTTTGGATCAGATCTAAAAGCATAGAGCAGTGGCCTAATAGTAGCCGTCCCTCAGCTATATCGCCACCAGTGCTGTCAAACTCGTACTCATAGACATCACCCGATTTGTGGCCACAAATGACCGCATTCTTCGTCAATGAAAACAACAATTTAATGCAATTTCTGTTGACTTTTGTCTTAAAAACTTGTTTCCAATTATTATCAATGAATTTAAAGACAAATAATTGCTTTCTGTTGTCATAAACGGACAGATAATCACAATTCGGGGACAATTGGCCACAAATTACTCGATAATCACTTTTCGGGCAACTCTTGTCCTCTTTGGCCTCACTTTCGGTTAAATCAATCAAAATCTCTCTTTTATTACCGCTTTTCACATCAAATAAACACAATTTTGTCCAAAGATTGTCATCATTTCGGCCACAAATGGCCACAAATTGGCCACTGATTACGAAAAACATAATCGAGAAGAGATCACAACAACAAACAACACGTGAAAAGCATGGAAAGAGTAGTAAATAACCATGATAATAAATATTAGCTAACACATCGACAGAGTGTAAGCAGGGTCAGGATGGCCGAGCGGTCTAAGGCGCTGCGTTCAGGTCGCAGTCTACTCTTGTAGGCGTGGGTTCGAATCCCACTTCTGACACTACATTTTTGCACCATGTTCACTTTTTTTGCACCTTGCTCACTTTTTTTCCTAATCTTATCTCTCTCCTTCTCTTATGGCTTCAATCAAAAACATCAATCAATTGATTGGAATTTGAATAACAGTTTGACAACACTTTCGGAAGACTTTGATATTTGAGACACACTTTGAGAGCCACTTATGAGTCGTTCATAAATCACGTGTCGATTAAATGTGAGACAAATGTCTGTTATTTAGTGAAAAAGTATTCAATGATTGAATGGTTTTGTTGAATGACTTGCAGTTAAACTCAGTTTTGGTTTTGATTTTGTGTTTTGTTTTTCTGGACTTTAATTACAATTAAATCTTAATTTCATTGTCTTTACAATGGATTCAAACAAAGACTCTTTGATTTCTGACTTTTGCCAGATTACCGGTAAATACCCCTTAAAATGTCACTTAATTTACTAAATCTGATTGATTTGTGAAATACCCCTGAATCAGGTGTGGAGGCAGATCGGGGTCAGTTTTACTTGGAGTCAACGAATTGGAATTTACAGGTATTTCAACCAAATTAAGGGGTTTTTCAACCATTTATTTATTGTCTAAACAGTTGGCCATTCAGTCATTCTTTGACCACTCGGCCGAAGACACGGCTATGGATACGAACCCAAACCCCAATGCAATGGCAACGGCGGTCCCAAACCCTGCACTAAACCCCGACCTAAGCCCTGACATTACAGCCGTTCCTACGGATAGTCTACAAAGGGCTCAACAAATGGCACAACAGTTGCAGCAAATGTTTGGCAACCGATCAGCGGCTGACAACTTGAGTGACAGCTCATCCTCTCCTCCCACTCAAGACATGTCTTCCCCTAAAAGCAGTCAAAAGCAACCAAAGAGTGAAAAGCCGAAGACGTCCTCAAAGTTCGCGACTTTAGACTCACTTAAGCGTCAGAACGATTCCGGCGGTAGTAGTGGTGAAGAAGACGGTCAGGCCTTCTATACCGGAGGTTCGGAACGAAGTGGTCAACAGATTTTGGGTCCGAAGAAGAAAAATCCGGACGATTTGGTGTCCAATATGTTTGCGTCGGCCAAAGCACACGGCGCTGAAGTGGTCGACCCTAACGAGGAGATGAAAGCAAAGAAATCGGGGAACGCTTTCAGTGGAACGGGTTTTAAACTCGGCTCAAACACCGAACCCGCAGCTCCTGTGGCCTCTATGGCCGCGTCGTCGTCCACACAGAAACGAGAAACTGTTGAAACTGTTTTGAAATTATGGAGAAATGGCTTCAGTTTAGACGACGGAGCGCTTCGGGACTACAATGACCCCAATAACCAGGAATTCTTGGGTGCAATACATAGGGGAGAGATTCCCAGGGAATTGATACAAAAGACCGGCAAAGAAGTGCACCTGAATATGGAAGACCACAGGAATGAGGAGTTTGTGGCCACCAAACGGAAAGTCCGAGCCTTTGGTGGCGAAGGATTCCGATTAGGAAACCCGACCGCAGACATAGTGACCTCTAATGTGAGTCCTACTACTGACCCCAAAGTGGCCGAAGAGGAGGCACTAAAGCTCTTAAATGTGAATCAAAGTGAACCGACAACTAATATCCAAATACGACTGTCCGACGGATCGCGGTATGCATTGAATTGAACTTTAATTGAGTAGAAAATTAACAGCACTTGACATTTGCACCCATAGTTTGGTCGTCAAACTGAATCTAAACCATACCATCGCTAATATCAGACAATTTATCTGCACTTCTCGTCCCATATATTCGGCGCAGAGTTTCGTATTAATGACAACATTCCCCAACAAAGAGCTAACCGACGAAACCCTAACCATAAAAGAGGCAAATCTGGCGAACGCTTCAATCGTTCAGAGAATCAAATGATAGTTAAAAAGCAAAACAAATAATTCATTGAAATATTGTTTTAGTTATTAATATAAACAACAATTTTATTGTAAAACCGTTTTCTCATTCAAATTGTTTGGAAAACAACTCTTTTATACACTATTTGTGCAAAAATTCATAAATAATTTATTGATTAATAAAAATTCAATTTTCAAATCATTTTCGCAATTATTTTGTGATTTTTTGTTTCAATTAAATCTCAGTTTTGATGAAAAAATGATTGAATTGTTAATAAAATATAAATAAATTTCAATTCATTTCTAATTATTGATTGAATTCACTGAAACTCAGGTCTAATGTAATGACAATCAAAATAATTGTAAAAATCTGTCAGTGATTACAATCATTCACAACATTAGGCACTCAACCAATCAATGATTTAACACTGGATACTCTCCAGTGAAGAGTTTAGTTACAAATGATATAAGCACTGGTATTATTGCTCAAATCAATGAGAAATGAGATTTCAATGTTTCACTTCACCGACAGATCTATCAGTTTTAGTAAAACTTTATTTTATAAGTCATTCAAAATTTAATTATTATTTCTTTACAGTCTTCAAAATTATTTTCAATTTGAATAACAAGATTTTACAAAATACTCTGCTTGGTGATTCATGATTAATTTTAAATAAATTCTTTATTTTGTTAAGTTTCCAGGTTTAAGTACTAATTTAATTGTGACAAATATTATCTCTGCTAATAGTATTGCAAATGATATTATTGCACCAAGTTTAATAAGATTAAAAACATCGTTAACATTATTCACAGTTAACGTGGAATATTCAGAGTATAAAGAGTATAATTGAAGCATTGGTCCCAGTACATTTTTACTATACATTTATTCGTTTCAATTTTTTTAAAATCTGTCGGGATGAGCGGTAAAACTGGACCGGGTCATCTAATAATGACTTAAATTAAGAGCTATTTTGATATGTATTATTGTATTCAAAGGGGGCATCACTTAAGTGGTCCCCAAATGCTATAAATAGAAGACACTTTGTATTCAAGAGTCAGTTATAATTCAAATAAAACAAGTTTTAAGTCATTTCCCAATAAAGTGTTACAAAACTAATTGTTTTGGTCCTGACTCTCCTCTAAAGGATTGGTGGGACAGACACAAGGGATACGACTGTCCGAGCGCATACACGTGCGTTCGGGCGATCATAATAAGCGGTTAGTCCCGCACTTAATCTAATAATTAACATAACAAACACTGTTTGGGATCAACTGAAGTGGTCCCGAACAGAATTGAAGGCACGCGACGGCAACGAACCCCTAGAAGCACCTGAACTACACCCTAAGCACATGTCCTTTCACCGCCGATCGCGACATAGAATTGAAGCGCACGGTCTGGGGGCAGAGCCGTGAACTCCAAGTGAGTTGACCTTTAGATGGTGATGTCCTCTTAATTGTAGAATTCAACCGAAGAATTCACTCACAGTTTTAATTATAAATGTTTTATTCAATCAAAAAATACAAAAAAGAAGTTTAGATTTTAATGTGTAGGTTGGCTAAGCCTACGATCAACTGACGATTACAAGTCATTGTATTCTTATATATCAAAGCCTTATCAG
>JAQGAT010001248.1:0-16229 GCA_034687845.1 Pantelozetes paolii
AAAAATAAAATAAATGCTTAAAAATGACAAAAAACACTATTTATTGCTAATATTATACATATATTTGAAATACATATAAATATTAATTAAAATATTATTTTTAAAAGATCATCCTGATCATCTTTATCATCCTGATCATCTTTATCATCCTGATCATTGCAGTGTACATTCAGATCTTACTCTACAAATATTGACACTGGTATTATCGGGCCTTATGTAATAAAAACAACATCCTTCACAGCAATCACCATTGAAAACACATTCGTTACTAAATGTACGAAATTATGAGAGATTTAGTTAAAGTGAAATCAATTAATAATCTGTGAAGGGATTGGGTGTCAGTGCAGGCATTGGGTGTCCTAACCATCAAAATGTTTACATTTGTTATAATTTTAATTAATATTTAGGGGAATTTGGATACTCTATGTAAATGTTGAGAAATATTATTGAAGATTTAATATTAATATTTACACAATAAATGGATTAATAATAGTTAATCTGGGTTGAATTTTATTTAATGAAGAAGATTAATTCAAAATATATTTATTTTATATCAATATTAACAAATTAAACTTACCCGGGTTTTGGAAGGCATTGTTTAATTTTTTTCCCTACTTGCTCACAAAGAGATCTTGTTCTACAATAACCATTAGCCTGGTCCTTTAATTGAATACAACATCCTTCACAACATACGCCGTCGGAAACGCATTTTTGACTAAATAAACAAAATTATAAGAGATTTAGTTAAAGTGAAATAAATTAATAATCAGTGCATGGATTGGGTGTCAGTGCAGGGAATGGGTTTCCTAAACATCAAAATGATATGATATCACAAAATGATGGATAAAATAATTAAATATTTTTAATTAATATTTAAATTAAATTATTTCAATCAAAATGTTGAGAAAAATATTGAAATTTTAATATTAATATTAACCCAAGAAATGTTGAATTTATTTCAAAAACAATATTAAATAAAAATAATAAAACAATAAAATAAAAACAAATTAGACTTACCCGACTTCAATGCATTTAGTACCACCTTGACGTTTTTTATTATCAGCTTTTCCTTTATCAGCAGTTTTGCCACAAATAATTGTCAATTGAATGACAATGAATGCAATGATTAGTACTTTCTTTCCAAACATTGTTTCCTTTTATCAGTTTATCGATTGATTTGAAACACAATTATATGAAAATATTTCAACAAAATTATCGATGATTTGGAATAAAATATAAGACAAATATTCAGATGGTATTTATTTCCTTAATTAAATTAATTAAAAAGTGTCCACGTCATATTATTCTAGTATTCTATTGGTGATAAATTTTCAATTTATTGCATTAATATTGAGATCCCATACGACTATCACTACATATACCGCGGCTGACATTACATATCTGTTTTCTGAGAAGGGGTATCTTATTTCTAGATATAAGATTGATACTTTTTTGATGGTATAAAATCATTAGATTTCGGATATAAGATCATCATCTTATTTGAGGGGCAAAACGGTAATACAAAAACTAATTGTAATTAACAAACAATTGATTACTCTTTCAAACAATCATTTGGTTTTGGTTTTCAATAAATATTATAAAAATATAAATAAAAATCAATTTTTAGTAATTTTGCGATTAATTGTCAACCAATTAATGCCATCCCCAGGGGGTGGGAAACTTGAGGGCAACAATACATTACGGAATGAACTACCGGTGCGGTTGAGACCCAAAAATCTCCTCCAGTTCTCTCGGGCACCGAAGTCATACGGATTGACGTATTTCTGTCCCAATTGTGCCAAACGTTTGGTTTCTTTTTTATTAATATGTCTTTCAATACATGTCTCGCCTTTTGTTATAAGCAGTGAATGGTAGGCAATGAGAGCACCTGTAGGTCAAGAATGGATACTATTTAAGTAAATTGTAACCAATGGTTGAACTCATACCCAAAGCAGCGAATATACCGATAGTCGTCAGGCCTTCAAATATAATGCACTTGTGTTTCATATAAGTGTAAAAATTTGTTGCAATTTGTGTTGAATTCTATGAAAAGTATTATTATTTCAAACATTTGTCAAACAATTCATAAATTGATTACAAATTCAATTGAATTGATGTCTATTTTCGGCCAAAAGTGATCGAAAGCTATATTATATCCAAAGATCATCACAAATACCGTTCCGATCCATACGTAGACACAAAACATGAAGAAATATCTGTGATTGTAATGACCGACACAATTGTTAAGCCACGGGCAGTGGTGGTCCATCTTTAGGACACATCTATTGGACAGGTGTTAAGAGTTTTATTTCATTTAATGGACAAACTATTGAATACCGGTTGCAGACCGAGCAGTGATGGGTTCGGGAGGGTTTGGGAGAAATACATTTCTTGCAGAAAGACATCACTTCTGGAAGTGTTGTGTTCTTTGGGTTAAAACATATGTTTAGAGGAATTGAATGTAAAATTAGTTATCAATTGAATGCATACTTCTGGCGGATGTCCGGGCGATACTGTCAGTGCCTTATAGTAGTGGTAAATGACATTCATTAGAATCCAGTGCCCGATGGGAACAGCTATCACAGTGACGGTTAGGCTATTGTATAGCCAATAGGACAGACCTATTGCATAGGCTATCAACACAAACACCACTAAAAGACTAATCACTGAAACAACAAATATCTGGAAATGAAAACTGAAATCAATGGATGTGTTGACCAACGGATCACTCAATAGATGACATACCGGTCCCAAGACTTGAGTGAAGTTATCGACGAACCAAAACATCGGTTCCATAAGAGTGTCCACACAATAGCCATAGCCGTAGCCATACTTAGAGTCCATATGAATGTTATAACAAAGACTTCTTTGATATAAAGTAATTAAAAACCATTTGTTTGACAAATGATAACAAAAATGTCGTAAAAGTCGACCAAAATGTCGACGAAATCTCATCTCCGGTCAGAGCATGGGATCCGTTGAAGTGATAATACATTTACCGTTACTTCAGTTCAATGTCTAATCAATTGATTAAAAGCTTAACAACAATTGAAAAACAGTTGAAATGTGTCCACAGTTTAAAGGGATTTGAAATAAATGTAAACAAAACCTCAAAAATATTTTATTCAAAAACAACGTTACGATTGAATACCAGAATATTCTGGTCCAGTATTGGACATAAATACCTGGCGTTTCGTCGCATTGTAGTTGACATTGGCTATTATTTGAATGGAAATGAGCATGGACACTTTTAGACACTTTTAATAAGAAATTCAATTTTAATTAAGTTTGAAATTTCTATATAACAGAGGATTTCCATTAAATTTCTATGATTTTGGAGAAAATACTACAAAATTATCATTGAATTTGATTTTTTCATTAAAATTGGTTCAAACTTTGAATCAGTTTTTCTCACAATTATATAATAATTTCCTAATAATTCAGATAAACATTGAATTAATTTAACACAAAATTATGGCATAAATTAAAATTTGTTTTTAAAATCCAAATATTAATACTTTTTTTTGTTATAACAAAACAATCAATTAATGAAATCATTACGAAATGATTAAACAATTTTATCAACAATTTAGACAAATATTGCAATCGTTTTTCAAATTTGTTTTGTTTTTTAAGCGAAATATTCAATCAATTAATAAATAGTTAAATAGTTTTTAAGCACAGAATAATTAAATACTAAATAATTATATATAAAATACATTGAATTGATAAGAATCGAATGGTCTTGGTGTGTTTGTACTCTTTATATTACAAATAGTTATCTACACATCGATATAGAAATATAATTACAATTATAATAGTCTTTGAATTAATTTCAGTCAAAACCTGTGGAAAAAAAGTTTTGGACGAAAAATGAGAAATTTTGAATCAATTCTTGAATTTCATTGACTTTTTGTTAAAAATTATTTGACATTCGTTATAATTTTGTCGACAATTACATCAAAAAAGTGTTTTTTTTTAATTATTATTTGTTAATAAAAGTGTGGAAAACATAACAAAAGTTTTGAATCACAGCACACATTGATAGCAACCAAATGAAAGTAATATTAAATTGTATTCAACTGTACATCAAATGCATATAAATTGAGCGTTTGATAACTCATGTGATTGTGTTTAACAGTAATTGTTGTCAACATTTAAGAGGATTTGTCCCTAAATTCCAACCCCTTTTCACAAAACTCAACTCAAAGTGCGATCACTTCTCAATTGCTTTTACAATAACTGTTGAGATTAAGGGTTATCTTATAAATGACTTAATTTATAAATGTTTTCCAAACCTTTAAGTAGTTTACAAATTCATTCAACACTTAGGATGTGATTAAGGATTTTAAAAAACTGATAACATTTTGGTGAAATGTAATTTCAATTTAAAGTGTTTTTCATAAGAAATTTATATTAAATTAAAAACTTATCAATAATTTTACAAAAAGTCTAAAATATTTCGGAAAAATAGTTGAATTGAATGAATGTCTGAATGATTTCGATATGTATTGAAAAATGTATTAATGTTTTAATGGTTTCAATGATTTCAACAAATAATTCAATGTTTAATATATTTCTCAATATTTTGGCGTAAAATCTCTTTTTCTGTGATAAAAATGTAGACAAAAATCAAATGCAATAAAAGTTTGAATGACTTAATAGTTAAGTAGAAATAAATATAAAAACGGTATTAACTGTTGAACGCATTGTTTGTGGTGTTTGTCTGAGTGTCTGCAGTGGGCGTCGGCTGAGACCTATTGGCCAGCTCTCTGGTCTCGGCGCCCGACGACGACAAATGCGAAAAGTGATCGTTTGGCGCAGAATAGGAGCTCTTGATGTCTCTCTTCTTTGCTTTTCGTCTGAAGGGGAAACACCCCTTTGGCTCCTCGACAGGGGGACAGTCGAACATGAGATCAGGTGTGAGCGCACCGTTAGGTCCGAAAGATGTTAATTCTTTATAGCATTCGGTTTCAATCATTTCGTTTTGCCAGGGAATGGATACACAACCGGTGCTGAATTTGCTATAAAAGGTGTCGTCACTGGCGTCTAAATTAACCCCTTTTACAGTTGAAAACTGCTCGATATCTAAGACGTCTTTAGCGTAAACCGCATGAGGCTATCGGTGCCCAAAGGGAAGATATAATTAGCATAACTTTCAATACAAGCTAATGACTCAATGACTCACATCCGGACAAAAGGGCGGCTCAAGTATTCCCGCCTCAAGTCGTTTCCAATTAATTATTTTAAAAAACTCGTGCGCTTTCACATCAAAAGAGCCCAACCGTCCGCTCTGACAGCCCAGTCGTTCTTTGGGGTCCTTTTTCAGTAGCTATAAGTAATTAATGGATTAGTAAACGACACCCTTAATCACATGCCAAACCCCTTACCGCCTGACAAATGCTTTTCGCTTCTTCACTGAATTTATTTGAATACTTTTCGTTCTCTTCTTTAACCCTTCGCTCGACTTCTTCTCTTTTCACCTAAAAATTGATGATATTTTAGCCAACGGTGCTATAGATATCATTCAACAGAACCTACCTTCTCCTTCCTGGCCCTAAAAGGAGCCTGGCCTTCAATCATTTCGTATAGAAGACATCCTAAACTGAACCAATCGGGACTAAAAGTGTATTTTTCATTGTCTATCACTTCTGGAGACATATAACCAACGGTCCCAACCCTTCCCCTAACAAAGTCTCCTTCAGGTATTTCCATCGCTAATCCCAGATCTGATATCCGGACGTGTCCTGCGGTTAGGGATAAAAAAATCATTAAAACTGATTGACTATAAGTGAGGAAAGGGTGCAAACCGTGATCGTCTAATAGAATATTTTCAGGCTTGAGATCCCTATAGACAATACCCTGGATGTGTAAGTGCTCTAAACCCTGAGTGACTTCTGCGGCATAGAAACGACTTCTCTCTAAATCAAAGCCCGGCTCTCCTCCCATGTTATAGATATGGAACTTAAGATCTCCGCCGTTCATAATAGTGAGGACCAGACAGAGGGCGTCTTTGGTCTCGTAAGCGTAGGCCAGACTCACAACAAATCGGGAATTGATTTTTTGGAGGATTTGCTTCTCAATCAAAACCATACTTTCCCCCTTTCGCTTCTTTATGCGCTTCTTCTCTAACTTTTTGCACGCATACATCTTGCCGGTTGCCCTCACCTGACAGGCGCACACCTCTCCGAAGCCCCCTTTGCCGAGCACTCTATACATCCTAAAAGTCTTGGCCGTAACCGGTCTGCTCTCAATGGCCTTCCACTGAAGGAAACGCAAAAAGTATTTACTTTTCTCGAACTCATTGAACGCCTCTTTCGACAGAAAGTCTTTGACTGATCTGAAAGTGAAGCGAAAATTGTGATCAAAATGTGAAACCAATTGTAGACTCAGTGATGACATACTGTGCGCACTCAGCGAAAAGGTCCTTAATATTTGTATGCAATTTGGTTTTGCAGTCAATTATCAAATCTTCATTAATTATGTCAACAAAATGCTGACCTTTTTTGGTTAAAAACTTATCTATAATCTCGTGCGCGACGACAGCCCTGTCCTCATCAAACTGTAGCTCATAGTTGTCCTAAAATAGCCATTAATTAATTGAAAGCAAATAAGGGTTTAGGTGTTAAGGGGGTTAAGTGTTGGCATAAGAGAGGATAGACTTACGACTGCATCGAGAAAATGATTGCATTTATTATATTGTGGTTTAGTTTCGCAGAAATTCCTGAACAATAGTCTTCCGATCGGTTGCTGTTCAACGATATAATTGAACGAAATGTCTGACAAAATAGAGTTTAAAATCAATTTAAACACAAATATTTGACAAACATTTAAATTGATGTCAAATTAAATAACAAAATCTTTATATTTATAGCAATTTGTTTCAAAAATAATATTCATTTATTCAAAATAGTGACAAATTGTGTGTCAAAGGGGGATATAATAGTGATATTAAGGGTGTTTATGAAAAATTAAAGCCAAAAACATGTCTTCTTTTTTACTTCTAATGAATAATTCATTTGAAAATCACTAACAAATAATTGATTTGTTTTCCTAAGAGTTAAACAGATATTGAATTGAATTATAATTTCAAATCAAATCAATATTTCTTTCGTTGAAGTCCTCAACGATTTCTGTTGTAATAATAATTACGATGTCTTCTCGACAAAACTTCAGATCAAATCAAATCATTGAATGCCTTTATATTTTAAGCTACTATTCCTGTCTCTCAAAGAAATTCAAATCCCGTATAATTCTGTTCACAAAATATAAAGACTTGAAAACTCATTGAAATAGAAATAAAATCCAGAATTTATTAAAAATTAATAATATATTTGAAAATTCAATTCATTTTCAACTTATTATTTCATATGAAATACAAATCTATTGAAAAATAAGGGTTTATTTTATTCATAAATCAAATAATTGTGAACTTAAGGGGTATTCTTATAAAATGTATATAAACTAATCAGAGTTGTTTACAGAAAGAAAGATATAATACAATGCAATATGTTTTCATAAACATTAAATCAAATTGTAATCAAATAAAGAGATTTTATGTTTCATATGTAAAGCAAATTGAATTCATTGACAAATAAATTGAAGTAATTTTCACAAAAATATATGAAAACGTGAGTCAAAGTGAAGGCAAAGTAAATATAAATTCACATAATATGTGCAGCAATTCAGCAAAAAACCCCTTTTTGTGTCTGTTTTGTAACAAAAACGGAAAGAAAAATAAAGATTTGAATTGATTTTCAAACACTTTAAGCTATTCCTGCAAAAAACTAAATTGAATTCATCAGAAACATTCAAAATATTGAGTCCTTAAAAACTGAGTAAACATTTCTCAACAATTGAAAGGGTGTGCGATAAAGGGTGTGCTGTTATCTAAACTAAACAAGAGTTTGAAATATCCCCTAAAATATTGATATTTTGAGAAATACCATAAACTCAATGAATATTTCTGTCCAAACAATCTGTGCATAAGATTGACATCAATTTAAACATTTGAATAAACAAGTGGACAGTTGTATGAGTTATACCTAATTTATCTTTGATATCAATACATTGAGTGATGTGCGGGAACTGCAAAATCTTCTTCCACTTCTTAGACTTGCCTTTGTTAGCATCGGCTCCGCCTATAAAACAAAATATAGTTTTTTATATTAATAACACATCAAATAATTGTTGTAATCATTAATACAAATAAGACTTTGACAGTAAATACATGAATGAAATGAACAGAAAAGTTGTGTCCAAACAAACATACATTTCTTTAATAAACATTTGGTTCATGTCTTCCCATTTTGACCTTTCATACAATCTATTGAAAACGACTTGAATTAAAGCCAATATTCTTTAGAAATCTTATAAATGACGACAATTGAGAGCAAAATCACATTTATTTTAACAATTTTTTGGACAATTTGCGAGATTTATGATTAACACTGAATGTATTGAATGTATATTTTGGACCAAAAATGGGTCAACTTTTACGTTGAAAAAAATGTCAATAACTGTAATTGAATTGAATTGTTATAAAAGTTAGGAATTGTTATAAGAGTAAGGAATTTGTCGTAAAAATCGATTGATTTTCTGATCACTTGAATACAAGACTTCATTAAATGCCATTAAAAGACATCAATAATTGGTTTGTTTGAAAGACTAATGCTATTGTCATTTGAATCGACGTTTGGATACAATGACTGAATATTTGTTGATATTAAACAAAAACTAGAAAAATGATGACTGAGTTCATCAATCCTTTCCTTTTGTAGTGAATAGAGTTATATAATAACACACTTCAAGCAAATGCTTTCAAATGATAAAAAATGTTTGAATCAATTAACTCCACATTTGATTACTTCTTGAGAGTATAGCTTAAGACTTGACTACAAGTCTGAGAAATATTTCTCTATATTTAATATAAATTCAAATTTTAGTCAAAAAGCAAAATTATTTGTAAAAAAAAATCTGATATTAAATTCATATTTTCATGAATTGGTGAAACATTTTGTCTCAAAAATGAATTTCATTTTTTTTGTTTTAAAGTTTTATAACTAAAGAATATTTTAAGTATTTTTTTTGACAATAACTCCCAAAAAATATATCAATTATTTGTATGTTTCGGTTGCTTTGACTTAACTTCTGAGCAAATGTTGATTTGGTTATAAAAATGCAAAAATATTTTAAATCAATAAAAAGTATAAACACTTTTATGTATAAAAATAAATTCAATAAAAAGGTATGAAAGAGGAGCTGAAGTCCTATTCAAACATAACTCTCTGGTAAGAGGTTTGGCCAGTGTTTGCCACACAAGACATCACTCGAGGCTTTGTTTGAGTTTGCCATTCAGTTGTTGAACGCATACAACAATTGACAAACAATTTTGGGATTAATTTTAGATTTTTCATTACTTTATTATCTTTAAATCAGAATTGAATGAGAAAATGATTAATTTGAATCCGGGTTATATCAGTAGCAGATAAACACCATATTCTTTGGTTAGGGCTTAAGTTAGTATTGATTTTTATAGAGAGTAAGTGTCGAGACGTTTATATCTATAGTAATGGATATGCATTGCAAATGTGGTCTACTTTTGGCACAGATATGCATCACATCGACAAAACTCTCTCTTAAAGAAGACATTAAACAATCCAATTGTGTTTAATATGAAATGCAGTCCAAAGTAAACATATAATCAAAATGTTTATCGATTACAGCATTGCATACAATATCAACGGATAGAGACGTCGTTTGGGTTAACAAATAGTTTATTGAATTATAAATGCTTTACTGTTTTCATGTGATTTAGATTCAGATTATTATCAATCGATGTCTTTCTCTGTTTTATTAAAACATTGAAAATGTTTCAAAAGTATTACAAAATATTTTTTCAAACAAAAGCTCAAATATTTATACATTTTGTGTACAACTGATGAAAATTGAATGCAAATTGAATGAGAGTTTAAGTGAAAAACTGGAAATCAAATCTCAGTTGAGTTGAAATACAGTGTATTTTTTTGGTGCAAAACTTGACGTCAATACTGAAAATATTGTCATCAAAGAGAGGATTGAAATAATACTTTCACTGAATTGTGACAATGGTTTGTAAATGGGATATAAAGTCCTTAATGTTTACACAATTGATTGGGTGTGAAATGTGTGAGATATTTAATGAGAGTAATGAATGCAATAATAATCAATACCCGGGTTATTGTCAACCATAAGCACAAAGACGTTTACAAATCATTTTCTGAATTTTAAGATAAGGCTAACAATCAGTGCCTTATAATTGAGATTAATATTTGAATTACTTTTCACTGAAATAATGTAATTCTTGAAGCAATAGTAGAAAGACATTGATTATATCATCCATTAAAGTTATTGGATCCAGGGGAATCATTTCAAAATAAAAGGAGCCAGAGTATATTGAAAAACTAATTTATATAAAGCAATCAATTTTTTATTTCAAACAGTAATTCATAATAAAATTGATTTCATTTTAGATTGAAAAATAAAATTACATTTTATAACCCTTTTTGCGATAAATTTTAGTCATTTGAGGCATAAAAATGAGAAATTGTTTTACTATTGAAAGAGTTAGTGATCTTTGAAAATAATTAATGAGAAAAACAAATACCGAAAGAGTTATTGATTAACAAATACATTAAATATTGATAAAAGCATTTGTCGGACACAACAGATGTTGAATACAGAAGTGGACGGTGGGTTATGTTATGATGAGCCATCACTTATGGCATGAATTACACAAAGACCAAGAACAAAGAGACCAAACTTTGGTCTCATAAATGTTATGCAATTTATTTCATTAGAAAAAGTAATAATTTATTTTAAATTATAATAATTTTTAAATAAAAACATAAAATTAATTAAAAGCGGAAATCCATTAAAGAATTCTTGCTTTGAATGAAATAGTCATCAAATGGTTTGCAAAACATATCAATCAAACAATGAGTAAGACCTTAACAAAGGATTGCGTCGACAGACAGACAAATATGTAATTTTTGATTAAATGGCAAAATAATTGTAGACATCCGAGCCCTCAAGGCTTCAAATTTTATAAACTATTAAAAAATGTCTAACATTTGAGACCAAATATAAATGTTGTGTTAAAACAGACGGCACTATAATTCAGGGGCTTTTGAACGTAAATCTTAATTTAGACTACATTTGAATTATTGCTTAAAACCCCTAAAAGTAGTCTAAAAATACAGATTAGTGTAAGAAAAATGTGAAAACGTTATGAAAACAAATAAACACTGAATAAAAGGGGAAATAATGGAAAAAGGAAAACATTTTTTGAAAAGAAATCCTGTTTTCAATGCAAGACAATGGTATGACAACAGGGGGTGGGAAAGAGACGGACCTCAGGATGTGATCAAATGTCATCTGAATTGAGGACATAAATGAGATTTTCTTTGATTTTTTGACAGTGAAATAATTTTTTCTCAACTCCAGGGGGTATTTGTGAATATAATTTCATATTTCACGCAATTTTCCGCTGAATTACATCAAAAATATCTCTGATTTCTCTGATATCACAGCAAAAGTAATGATAAAATCTTTTTATGAGTTCATAATCTTTTTTATATTATATTTGTGTTGATTTGAGAGTCGATTGCATTTCATATCCGACGGCCAAACATGTCATACAATCTGACGAATCGATCGCTCGTCCAATGGTTTGACAAATAGTTTGCAATTACTGTTGATTTAAATGCATTTCATTTCAAATCAATTATTGTTTAAATTATAGTAATTATTGTTTCATTAGATTTGTGTGAGAAATAAAGTCTGAATCAATATTTGATTGAATTTAAAGCAAAACAAATATAACAAAACTAAAACATTCATTACTACTACAAACTCTGTACAGTAGTAACTACTACTACCCGGGTATTAGAGTATTGGATACACCAGATGCACAACCAGGATCAATTATACATAATTTATGTAGCAGATATCATTAAAATTTAAAAGAGACAGCTAATCTCATTTGAAATGGGATTATAGAGAATAACAGCTTCTCTAATATCAGTACAATAGATCGTTATACACTTGTATACCTTGTATACTTATTAAAGAAACAAGGTTAAAATTACTTAATTTTTACATATCTAAATTGTTTAACCACAGTGAATAACCATGATACATCTCTTTTATCAAACAAGAATTCTCTTATCAAAATAACTACCTTGCTAAACACTTTGTCAATGTTATCCTCCTTAAAATCAATTTCACATAAAATCTTAACAATATTTGTATTTTTGTGTTTCAATTAAGTACTGAAAGAAATGGTGAAAATCATAACCAAATTGACACACATTTCCTGTTCCCTAACAAAAATATTAAACCCTGATTACTGTCGTCTAAATAGAGAATTGTCGCACAGACTCATATTAACTACCAGTGCTCTGCCATCGCAGTGGTCATACAGTCGTTTAACACACCAGTGATCAACAATATAAAGAGGAGGGAAGTCAGGGACTGACAAGACATGGGTTTTATGAGAAAATGTTTATTTCTTTATTGAATGAAAACGATTGCGAAAATAGGGGTATATTATGACTAATTGTATGCATTTTAAAATACCAAGGTTAGTAAATTAATTGAGTTTGACTACAGACATGCAATTAAAATTATTTAAAATACTCCCTTGGTAGTTATTTAGTTAATTACATGAATGAATGTTTCAGAATACTTCAGAATTTTAATCAAAGTCTCAATTGTTTTCATTCAATAAATAAAATACATTTGAAATGAGTCTCAAAATAAAAGAAATGTAAAAAACAATTGAAATTCATTGAAAAGAAATGCATTTTTAAATAAATATAAACTCAAATTCAACTAAAATAGAGACAAATAATCAATAGTTTTGTAAAATAATAATTATTTCAATATAAACAGAGTGAAGTGAAGTGCCATTCAGTTTGAGTTAGATGTTTGGGTCAGGAATTGGACGAATAGATTGTATAACATATTGTGTATGAATGAGACGACAGAACAACACTATTATCGTTGAATAATAGCTTTTATAATGAATTGGATTATACCAAGAGAAGTCTCTCTCTCTCTCTCTCTCTCTCTCTCTCTCTCTCTCTCTCTCTCTCTCACCCCTTTTGTGTAATACATTGTATTTGTGATCGAAATATAAATGCAATTCAAATGAAGTCTAAATCCAATACTCCTTTCGCTTTCATAATGTATTTTGTGATACAACTGAAGAAAACATATATTTATGTAATGAATGATAAAAATGGTTGAAAATAGACATTAAAGTAGTGTTGACTCAGAGATGGATAACAATTACTACGGAATGTTTAAACTAAGCTCTCATTAATATGTTTGACAACTGATAATGAGATAAATATTGTTATTTACAAAAGATTTTGTTTCCTATCATGACTTGAGGTTTAAGTGATTTCACTGAAGGCTAAAGAAATAACAATCAATTAATTGAGTTATCAATGAATTGAAGGTAATGTAGAAAATGTCAAATAATTAACGAAACGATTCATTATTTTTATATTAAACGACAAAAAAAATAGTAAAATAATAGTGTTTTGTAAACAACTATTCAAATCAGTTTATGAGTTGGACAGGGGTTGTGGGGGCTGTTGTGTACATATGGGAAATGGTGTTCATTTATATGAGGCAATCTGTTATCGTTTTTATGACCCCTTATAAAATTACTTATTATACCCCTTAATAGACGAACAAAAATTATATTTACAAAACCCTTAAAAACATTAACGTATTGTCAGTATTCACAGATATATTGACGAAAAAATAAATTTATTTTTTTAATACTTAAATTCCAATGAGTTTTCATATAATAATGAGTTTTTATCCAACAATTCATTGAATTCTTAAACAAGTTTTGAATTCAAACAAAAGAATATTTGAATATAAATAAGAAATTCAAAGAATTGAATGAATAAATGGGGAAAATGAGCCAAACATTGGTGATATGAAAGCAAAATCATTTATGATAGATGAGTTGAGTCTGAATTTTAAAGTTATAATTATCACTGAATTATTCAAAATTGCATTTTTTTGTTATATAAAAGAAATGATAGTTTTCATTGAGTTTGACATTTAAGCCAAAAGTGTGTTTCGAAACGAGATTTATAACCACTTTTAGTCAATGTATTACTCAATCAATAACTAAATGTTATAAAAAAATATTATTTTATTTTATCAAAACTCATATGCAATAAGTGTTTAGATCCGTCTCAAACATGAAATGTGTAAAAAGAGAGAAGAGATAAACATAACTGCAAAACAACTAATCTTTTTGTGATAATCTTAGACCTAAAACTAAATATCATTTTCCTCTACTTAACCCCTGAGTAAGGGTTAGTTTTATTTAATTTATATAAAAGCATATTAAAAGAAGTTTAATATTTCACTGTTTATTCAAATACAGTCTTATATTATGTAAGATCTCAAACGCAAACACATCTCTTATCACTTGAATTGCAACACAAAATATGAGACGAAAGCGAAATATTAAACAATAATTTTTGTACAATCAATAAAAGCCCTATTAATAGGAGTAGAGGAATGGGCATAAATGGTTGACACCCTGTGCTTAATCAACATCTTTATTTCAATTAATTTCAGTATTCAGTCATTTATAAAGAGCTTGTAATCAATCGATTGTTATATAAATCCTAAATAATTACAACCAAAGCAAAAGTCTGACAATAAGTCTGTCGTTAAGTAATGATTGAATATATGTTTCAACTTTTATATACAGTGAAAGAGATGAGTGAAAAATATGTCTGAAATATTCAATCAATTTATTAAATACTGAACACAAAGTGTACACAAAAAGTGCTGTAAAATAAACACAAAAAATATTTTAACGAATATTACATTTGTGCCCAAAATATAGTAAATTACAACACATTTGTGTTAATATTAAATCATTATAAGTGCTATAAGTGTCAGAAAATTAAACAAAGATTACAATCACCTGATCAGGGGGAAAGACCAACATTGCAACGTGTTAATTTTAATACCTTTCTCATATGACAATAATCAGTATATAAATTAGTGGAATGACTATAGTTTTGAAAATTAATCAAATAAACGACTTTGAGATCAAATATTTGATATAATCTTTGAATTAAATCATAAATAATCTGAAAAAATAATATTTGTTTCAAAAAACACAGTAAATCATTGATTCCTTCATTTGATTGAGTCGTCAGTAAAACTAAACAAACAAATGGTCGACAAAATAGTGTAATATATTTTGCACTTAAATAATGTTTGAATTTATTTCTTATAATAAACTGAAGTAAAAATATAAAACAAATTCTTAAGCAGTAATTGAATTGAATTGAGAAAAACTATGAACACATTACTAACACAAGCAATACATGCCTTGAGTTAGACATGAAATGAAAAATTAAATCATAATTGAAAACAATTTTCATTTAAAATAGTTATTAGTTTTGTCTATAATTAAATAAAACAAATAAATCAAATGATTAATAAAAATGTTATGAATTTCTTAAGAGAAAGAGTGAGAGAGAGGTATGAAATATGTTATGAAATGTCAGCTTTTTTTATTGATTTTATCTCAAAAACACATTTAAGGGGTATATAAAGAAATTGCACACAATTATAGCGTAGTTTCAAATTGTTCTTGATAAAATATTTATCGCCGAATCAAACAGCCACTGAATACCAGTGCTTGCCTACAGACAAAGTGAAAGTGAAAGCATTGCAAGAATAAAACATTTTGATGTCAACTAAGGTATGAAAATGGTATTGATTTTTAACTTTTGAATCGCATCTCAAATGCGAAAAACCATTGATATGTTATGAAATGATTTATTTATTTGTTATGAAAACAATAAATAAACAAAAATATACTTTTGATATACTTTTGTGAAGAATATGAGAATATCATTGAAACAAATAGAAGATAAAGTCACCCTTTGATCCTAAGGGGGATCTCCAAAGGATTTCACTTTTGACATGAGATCACGTAAAGAGCTGTCAACCCCTGAAATTAAGCGCATTCTGAGGCCAATCGATAAAAGCAAAGACAGAGAGACATGAGAGAGAGAGAAAGAGAGAGAGTCAGAGAGAGAGAAAGAGAGAGAGACAGTCAGAGAGAGAGAGAGAGAGAGACAGTCAGAGAGAGAGAGAGACAGTCAGAGAGAGAGAGAGACAGTCAGAGAGAG
>JAQGAT010001249.1:0-16227 GCA_034687845.1 Pantelozetes paolii
AGAGAGAGAGAGAGAGAGAGAGAGAGAGAGAGAGAGAGAGACCACTTGAGAGATTGAAATACTATAAGAAAGGGAAACTGAAAAAATAGATGAAAACTTAGAGGTAATACTTAATTGAACCAAACTTTAGGGCACTGTTAGCCAAACTAACTGAGCTCTCAATAGATATGGTGTTAGTATTAGTGTTAGTAAAGCACTTAAACAGAGTTTGAATTAAAGCCTAAAACCCATAGATTTACTTAATTTCCTTGAATCGGTCTGAAAGTACAGATCAAGTGTTTATATCATAAAAATAATTTGACGACAAATGCAGACAAATGTTGAATAATAGCACAAACAGTGAAAACGTTTGATTTGTTAAACAATTTCAATGATTCAGACATTAAGTAATTGTTATTATATTTTAGACTTTTGTTTATTTTTAAGACTATCAGTGACTGGGAATAAGTCTGTCCTCTAATGAGTGCTTTTAAACTGCAATAAGACAATAAAAGTTAATTAATTTCTCTCAATATATATTTAAATGAAGTGATGCTACCAGTGCTCAAAACTATTGCTGCACTCAATGTGTAAATACAATAAAATTCAGAAATAAAATGTTTTTTCTCTTTTTTTATAAAACAAAACACAAAATATTTTCGTAATTATTCTCAAACAATGGATTTGTGCAGTGCTTTAAGGCTTGAAATCCCTTTAGGTTTGAGTGAAAAACAAGACAACTATTGAAAAATGAAATTCAATTTCCTTTTAGAGCCGAAAAAATGCTATTATTTCTAAATTTTGTTTCAAATAAAATGACATTTCTATAGATATTTGAATTCAATTCATACATAAAATTGTCAAAACTATTGATAAGAGAATTGACTTTTATTTCAGTTTATGGACACAAATATTGTTGACTTTAAGACACAAACATATAATTTCTGTAAATAAACTCAAATGACATAAAAAATAAAATTATAATAAAATTAAATAACATTTTATTAATAAAATGAAAATCAATAAAAACCTATGAAATAGTGTTTGCAATCAAATAAATGGCAATATTTTGGTCAATCTTATTGAGTAAATGTCAAATAAATTAAATAAATTGAATGATAAAAAGGGAAATAAAATCGCAATTTGACTGTAAATGAATTGATTTTACACTAACACTGAAACAAATATTGTTTTTCTCTCATAAGTCTATTGAATAAAAAAGTTTTCAATTATTTAGTTTTGAATAAATCTTTTCTGTTAACGCAAAATATGCTTAAGATTTGAAGAACTTTGAAGAAAAATATTTTGAAATAATTTATTGAATTTAATGGGTTTTAGATTTAAAAGTACTTCAGATATAAATAAATTTTAAATAAATGATGAAAAGCACTGAAGTTTTAAGGGATCTGTAAATGACAGACATCTCCCAAATTGACTGTCAGTGCCTTAAGTTTGCAAAAATAATATATATAAATATTTAACTGAAATCCTAATGAATAGAAATATTTATATTACTTTTATTCACTGACAACAAAAACAAAATAATTACTATTGATATATATTTTAATAACTTTTGAAGCAATTTGTTTCAAAAAAATTATTTTAATCTCAAAATTATATTCTTTGCTATAATTTTGCATAATTTTTTGATTAGTTTTATGAACGCAATGACAAATGATATCTAAAATCTTGAAAAATATTATAAATCATAATAAAGTAGATATCATTTTGAGTGTATTATTAGCTGTGGTTTCAGTTTTTTTGATTGCAAACAAAATCATAGGATTTTCTCCACAAACATATCATTTATTATATGCAAAGAATTGTCACGTTTTCGCCGGAAATGTCTGCAAATCATTCACAAATGTATACATTAAGACATGAATCGGATATTTCTGTGAATAACTGTTCAATTTGTTTGTCATATAATCTGTCATTTGTCTCAAGTCTTCACAAATATGAATATTTTAATATTCAAAAACAATTTCATAGAAAAAATGTTATCAATATTATCCTGAACTTCACTACCGATTCCGATCACGAGTTATAAAAAGTACATTAATTTAATTAAACATTAATTTTTATATTTTTCACAATTTTTCCTCTCATTTGTCAGTTCATAACCAAAATGTGTTTTTATAATACTGTTGTTTATGACTCATGAATATTCACAAGACTTCCCACTAATGTATTGCAAATTAATTATTCAAATGAATTGAAAATTTTTAATTAATTTTTTGTTCACTTAATTTCAAAGATAAATATCTTTTCATTAAATGCATTCAATCATTGAGTTCAATGTAAAATCAATTTTATAAATGGTTTGACGCCTTAAATGACTATTCATTTGGAAATTTCATTCAATATTTGAATTGAAAGCAATTTTAATAACTTTTAGATTTCATATAAAATGTGTTTTTGTTATGAAAAAAATATTGAAATCTATTATTTTGAGGGAAAGTGAAAGTCACTATAAATTTGAATCCAATGTTTGTTTGAATATTTAAATCAATTTGTTTTTTAATCAAAAATATAAAAATATATTATTAAATGTCAAACCATTTTTGTGTTAATTTGAAACAACACTAATACTGAAATAAAAGTCAATATTTGGTGTTTGAGACAAAAATTGTGTTTAATTTTTAGCTAAATATTATCCAAATCTTAAATAAAAATACAATTCTTAATCTCAACTACAGTTTATAGCCTTCGGAAATATAAAATAAAAGTTTTCTTAAATATCTTTGTTTTAATGAAAATATTTGAAAATTGAGTTTAAAAGTAATTTTCTCAGAAAACCCCCTTAGAGTCTAAGTTAGACCTCATATCTAGGATTAAAAAAATAATTGAAATTTTTTAATTACAAATCAATTTTTCAAAAGTAGTATTCATTTAAAACTAAAAATAAGCTAAATATGAGATAAAAATATAAATTAAATCATCTAATTGTTAAGTATATGATCCCTGAGCTAAACAATAGGCCAATGATTGACATTATTAGCTGAGCCAACACACCAATAGTTATACAAAACCTAAGGACAAAGGAAATTATGAAAACTAATGAATTATATCAATAATAGCATAAGAATGTTATCTAATGTTAAATTAATTTGTCATTATTTCAATGCCTATATTTTTGGCACTCATTTCCCTCCAAACCCTTTTATGATACTCTATAACGCTGTTTACTGTTACAGTAGTTCAAAGGTTTTTATCCATCTGTCCATAGATTTATCACCAAATCCAAGGATTCTTTACTGTTAGCCCTTTCCTCTCAATTTTGATTGAGATTTTCGTAGCAAAACAGAAGTAATCTATTTATAAGTGTAACTAAAATGAGTTGAAATGAAAGACGAGATAAACAGAAAGTAAATGTATTTATCATTTGCTGTGAATAACTGCTAATTATGTCAGACATGATATCCGAAACATTTTATTTGCTTTTTTACGGTCTCTGACTTTGATTTATATTGAAATATCGACAACTGATCCGTCAATGTCTGGAAAAAACTATTTTTTCAAAAATTCAATAAAGGAGTAGAAAAAGGGGCAAAAAATATATTTCATTGATTGCTATTTGAGGTTCAGTTTGGCTATACATCTGAAAACACTCTATAATATGAAGTAATGTTTTATAAAAACGCTTTAATATTAAACACAGGTCTCTATAGTAACACAAAAATCTGCATTAAATAACATTTTGGTATAACTGAAGAGATTTTCATCTTTAGTTTTGTTCACTTAAATGACCAATATTTCGGCCATCAATCAAATTATGTGTGCAAAAAAGGTCTACACTTTTAGGCATTGATTTCAAAAGTTTTTGTGAATAAAAATCTATTATTTTATGACATTTTCTGATAATATTTTGTTCAATATAGAAATATTTTAAGATATTTTTACTGTATTTTTCTCTTTAGTTGAAACTTAAGTAAAGTTAAAAACATTCAAAAATATATTTTTCAAAAAAGTGAATATTTTTCAGACTTTTTATACAATTTATTCATTATTAATGGTTTTTAGATTTATTTGTCGACTATTTTGTCGTAAAATTAATATTTAATTCAGACTTTGAATACAAGTTAACATAATAACTATTTTCTATAGACTTTTTATACACAAACATTATTTTTGATGCAAATATTGAATATTTTATTCAGTTTTGAATACATTTTGTGGTTTGAATAATGTTTTTATTTTTTACAAACCCAGAGCTAAAGATATCTGACAAAACATTGTATTATTTATTTCAATGTCTGGAGGTTTGCATGAAATCATTGAATTAGATTTATATTACGCTTAAATACAGATATTTTGCTGAATTTTATAATGACTTTTGAAGTAAACATTAAAATACTTAACAAAAATCACATTCAGTTTATGTCAAAATTTGATATCAAATAGTTTTTGGAGATTTTTATCACCAGAAAATCAAATCTGTTTTAAAAGAGGAGAAAACAGAAACTTTTTTAACGTTTTATAATTGATTTTCAATTTCAGTATAAAAGCAAATAATTTAACTTTCATTTCAATTGTAATTAAATTTAAGCCTTTCTTAGACCATAAACTGAAAGAAAAATAATCCAATTGTTTGAATGCTATTATAAACACAAGACTTGAAATCAAATTTCAAAATAAAGTCAATTACATAATAGACTTGTTTGAAAACAGAGAATATTTTCAACTATTCATACAATCAGTTATTTTTCAACTGTTTTAAAGATAATTAGATTTTTTTTCACTGACTTTAAACCTAATGAAACGAAAGCCTAAATTAAGTCTTGATTTCAGTGATAGAGTTGTGAAAAATCAGTGTTGAATAAAATAATGTTTTTTTATATAAGTGTAAGTAAATATTTTGAAACAATTTTTCATTTGTCACTGATATCCAGTAAAGTTTTATAAATTAAACATTGATTTTCAATCTCTATTTCACATTGGATTTCATGCCATCAATAGTTTTAAGGCTACGATTGATGTAACCTAAAAAGCAAATAACAAAAGGATAGGACATTGAAGTGAAAGATAGGATGAAATTAATGAACGATTTGGTGCACATGTGAACTGAATTTCTCAGTTTGTTATCCAAATTGCAATTGAAATCTAAAGTCAAAGCCATATTCAGAGCAATATATCTCTGACTTGTATTTCAACTCAAATAACAAACTATTTTTACACTCTATTGACCAATAATTTATTGATATGTCTTCAGATAAATGAGGGAAACGTTTGCTTCAAATGTAAAAATTCAATAATAATAATACACTTTTTGTTTTTACTGTTAAAAAGTGTAACAAATTGTTTGACGCGTTGTTTAAGTGTATTAACAATAAATTGAAATTTATTTTAAGTATAATATCAAACAGAGAGCCGACATATCAATCAATTTATTGTGTCTACCATTGAGTGCTAAGTTATATCCGGAGTATATATAAAATATTTTATTATAATTTATCACTAATTCCTAATTTATTTCACAAATGCCAGGATATTTTTACTGTCTAGACAACCACTGAAATATTTGACAAATGTTTGTGAATTGAAATTAAAATCATTAAAATAATTAATTGAATGATTGCTTGAAATAAATTTGAGTTTATTTTAGGATATTTTGAATTTTTCTTTCAATAAAACTCTTATTTCATAAATAATTACAATCGCTTTCCAGTGCTTAGGAATCCATAGATTAATTCCAGACCTGTATTGCTGTTCACGACGTCTATTAGGAAAAGATATTTAAGACGATTGTCTTTCCCAATAATCAGACATCACTTTGAGTGAAAGCATATGTATTTATTAGACATTTATTAATAATTTTTGTTTTTCACAATCTATTGAACACTTGAATTGAGTTTTGATTAAATTAAATTATACGCAACTTATCCAGATTATATTTTTAGCAATAGCTGTAAACATTGATGTAAAGATCCTTTAACTATTGAACTGGTAACTATTGAACCTAGACTCTAGGCCCTAGAGTCTAGGGTATACTTTAAATTAGTACTTAAATGACCCTCAATTAATTAATCCCTAATTCAATCAAAATCTATTCAATTGATTGAAGAATGCAAACAAAAAATATCAATAAATGTCTGATAAATATAAATATATTTCCTCTCATTGACATTGATATGCAATTATAAGGAAAGACAGTTGTCTTAAATGCATTTTTGTAATAAAAGTAGTATTATTGCTGAAATTGTTGGCTCTAAGGCTTAATCAATAATCTTGGTCATATATAACCTTGGTCATATAACTTATATATAAACATTTTCAGGAATAAATTGTATTTCAAAATAAACTTCAAGTCATTTAAAAAATTTTATTTATTTAAACGCTTTTCTAAATTGAATGCAATTTTTCTCTCAAATAATTTGAATAAAAAAGTGCTTTATTTGTGCAAAAAATATAAAAATAAAATGAAATTATTTAAAAACAAAACTTATTTTGATTTAAGTAATAAAAGTATCAAGTCTCTATTTTTATGTCCTTTTACTGCTTTTCGCAACCAATTCTCTGAATATATTTCCAAAAATCAATTGTCAAGTGATATATGCTATGCATTGATATTGCACTCACAGTCAGTGCTAAATTCAAAACATTTATTATTCATAAAGATTTCAATTTTCATATGATATTCAAGACATTTGTTTTGCTCTCAATTCAGACGCTTATAAAGACTTTTATTTGAATAACAAAAAAAAATCTGAATTTCAAAGAAATGATTGCATTTATCATAAAATTAATGACAATTATGTTTGTCTATCAAATTGTTTCTCATAAAAGACATCAATTGTTAATATAATTGAATTTTCACTCATTTTTGAGGCAAAAAATGTTTACATTTATTGCTATAAAACATATTATAATCGACAATAAACACTAAAAACATATTATTAGACAAACAATAGATCATAAATTGCTTTCAATTATATAAACAGTATTTGTTTTGTTGTCTTCAATGCTTTTATTCATAAATTCATTGCTATATTTAAATGTATAAAAATATCTAACACTCAATTCAATGCATTTGTTTTATCAATAAATATAACAATTATTTCAAAACTAATAGTTTTCGCACAAAATGATTGTTTTATTATTTCATTTAATCATTTACTCATTAATTGCTTTTTCTTTACTTTCTTTGTGTTTAATCATAAGATTATCTATACTTTTGCCAAATTATTAGAAAAATGTATTTTTTTGTTATCAGCACTTCGTGTTGCAACAAGGTCAGTTTTAATCAACGCCAGTTTTATTGCTGGACTTATAATGGCTTAAAAATAATACCTTGAGAATAGAGTGAGAGTTACATAAAGTAACTCAAAGTCCAGGGTTTTATTAAAGGATAAAAAAAACTAAATACAGGTATTAAAAAAATCCAGAAATTTTTATACACTACAAGTATTTTAAACTTGAAATAACCAAGAACAAAAAAAACTTTTAAGATGTTGTAATCTTTCAGTCGATAAGATCACTCATTGTTTCAAAAGTCAAGTGTTTTAAAAATCAATTGTTTTACTACTTTGGTCTCAACTGATGAAGAAATAAACACAAAGTCATATAAGACTTGTTTCAGAAATGCGTGTAAAGAGTGGAGAAAACAAACAAAACCAAAGTTAGACTGAGTGCACATACCTGTACTCTAGCTTGGTCATTAGATGAAGACTTTTTATACTCGCTGTTGGCATAACTGTTGTCTCCATTCCTGGATTTGTTGCCAGACTTTTGTGACATTTCGTTATTAAACAAAATGCGAGCAATGAGTCCGTAGAGCACACACGACAACAAAAGGGGGAAAACATAGAAGAGAATCATATCAGCGAAATAATAACCCTTATATGTCTTCCTGGACAGTGCGAAGATGCAGGTCTCTATGTCTGTGTGCCCCTTATATAAGATTGGTTTGGTCTTGGTCAAGAATAGCCAGGGGCTGCAGTAAATGAAGGCAAAGATCCAGACGCCCATAATTATACGCTTAGCCCTGTGGACAGTGCAGATCTTCTGTGCCCTCATTGGGTGACAAATGGCAATATATCTCTCTATCGTAAACGCGGTAATGGATAGGGAGGAGGCGTTTATACCAAAGTATTGAGAAAATATGAAAAGAGCGCAACCAATGCGACCCCAAATCCATTTGTCCCCCAAAACATAATAAGCGATTATCTCATTGGGCACCGAAGCCATCAATACTATCATATCCGCGACCGACAGACTCACTAAATAGCAATTGGTTGGGGTTCTCATACCCCGGCTCTTGAATACTACTATTACAACCATAATGTTGCCCAAAACGCCTGTCCAGTCATGTAAAGAGAAAATCAGTTATTAATATGTTTTGAGTAAAAAAATAATTGTTTATTAGTTTTCCAACACTTTATTGAAAATGCGATCAAATATTCAAACTTTTAATTAAACTTTTGCTCAAAAAAAGTAATTTACAAAACATTTGTTTATTTAATGTTAGTTTGAAATCGCAATTCAAATTCAATGCATAAATGAGTTCAAAATATTTATGAGTTTTTTGATTAGTTTTCATTAAAAAATATTTATGCATTAAATTTACTCAAAATCTAATCTAAAACTCAATTAAATCTTTAAATGCATTCAATTCTCACATCTGTTTTGATATTGAGTTTTGAAGTGAATTATAGTTTATTTGCTTTTAATTTAATTACTCTTTGATTACTTAATTGTCAAACAATTAATTAATAGTGAAATACTGACCGACAATGAGAATAATCCCCTGAAATATTGTGCCGATTATTCTGTAGGGAAGGGAATAGTAAGACGGGTCCATATATACATCTTTAGCAGTTGTGGTCTCGTAATATGACTCTGTTGAGACATTTGTACAAAGAAAAGATCCGTTGAATATGGATGTGATGTTATCGGTCAGCGATGGCTCACAACCGTCACTGACATCGTTGGGAAACACATCTAACATCATATCAGTCACTGTTTCCATGTTTTCAAGCGATTATTACAAGTCTTTTGATGAGAAAAGAAATTAATTTTATTTTTATATTTACTTCCGATTCATAAAACAGTTTATTGTTTTTCAGTCAAATGTTTCTTCACATTTGAAAATGCAATCAATTTTTTAGATTAGTGTTGAAATGCTTTATATATAATATTTAACACCAAATTCAATGCAATTTCAATGTTTTAATCAATTTTTGTTTTGAAAATAAATTATTTCAAAAATTTTATACGACTTTCGTTCACATCAAGTGTTTTCGCACAACTCTTAACTGCATTTTGTTATATATTTTTCTATTGTTTTTGTTTTCAAACATGTTTTCAAACACTTTTCAAAGCATTAGATGTTTAATATGAGTGACAATTCAGTTGATGTCCAGAAATCTGTTGAAAAAAATAATACAAAAAATCATTAAAATATATTTTCAAAAATTGTTGACAAAGTTATTCAATAAATATATTGTGATTATTATCTATTTATTAAATCTATTATATGTTTTAAAAATCAATTTATTAATAGTCTGATTAAAAGGCAGTTCACAATAAAAATGCTTATTATTGACTAAAAATATTCACAAACTATTCATTCATTTAATAAATTGTATAAAACTTTGAACCAAACAAACAGTTTTCAAAGATTATACCAAAAATAAGTGAAGACTTTGAAGAAATGATTGAACAAATCATTTACATTAATAGCGATCTTATGTTAATTCAAGAGTGAATATGAGCTCAAAAATAGTTTTCTTCAATCTTTTAAACTTCAAGAAAAGTGTTTCAAAAGTTTGAATAGATTTTATAATTAATACAAAATTCAACTCAAAATAACATTTCTTCTGAAAATAACTCTTAGGTTTCAATTTGAATAAGTATTACATTATGACTAACACTCATAAGAATAACATTAAAATTAATTTATTAATAATTGAAATGTCTTTTCATTACATTTTCTCAATTGTTTCTGAACTAAAATAACAGTGAATTTGATTAAAATATTAGTAAAAACTTCAAAACAATATTTTGTTTCTCTTCAGAGCACAGCTGTTGTGCAGATAAAACAGATTTAAGGCTTGTGTATACGCCGTATACTATACGGGGCCAAACAATTGGGTGAAAAATAAGTATAAATTATCAAAAGTTTAATGGATTTTCACTATTATTTTTATCAACACTTCCAGACCTATGGACAAACACTTTGTCTATATATTTGAAACAAAAGAATAAAAATCAAATCATTTTTACTTTAATTCTCAGACAATAAACAACTTTTGGTGTAAATTGAAGTAATTTCACCCCTTTTTAGATAATTTCAACAATAAGTTAGAGTTCGCACAAAATAAACAAAAATAGATAATTTACGGGTCGTTTAAGCCCTTTTTCACCGTTGAATAGCCCCTGATATCAGTGTTTTTGTTGTTTTCATTGAGTCATTGAAATAAAAATTTCCAAAAGTAGTTTTGATATCAAAATTATAATAAATTTATAAATGTCTGCAAATTTTACATAAATTTCTTTAAAAATAGTAATTATTGAAAAGATTTTGAATAAAGTGTCAAAACTTTTAAATAATTTAAATAACTTTATGTCAAACTATTATTAATAAGGGATTTATCTATTGATAACTTATTTTCTAAATTCAGTTATTGATTACAATTTAAAACATATAAATAAAAAGTGAAAAAAAGTATTTTGTTTTTTGTATTTGTTATAACATTGAGTTTGTGATAAAAATTTTAATGTCTTTTACAAATTAAAGTCTGAATTGATTTAAAAAACACTAAATTTCTATAAATAATTGAATTTTAAATTTCAACACAAGAAAAACATTACTGAAACTTGTTTACAGAAAAAGTTAATTGAATTGAAACTGAAATCTAAAAAAATCAAATCAAAAAATCCGTTCATTTGTTAACATTTTGTTTTATAATGAATATCCGATTAAATTGAATCCAATGTTTGACTATTTTTTATACATTTTGTGCATTGAATATGAATTCACTTTGAATTAAATTCAAAATTATTTTATCTCTAAATCTAATCAAAAATTTAATTCATTTAAACATTTATTTCATTAAATTTAAAAACAATTTAATTTTAGGTAAAAATAATTTTTTTTCTGAATTACTCTTTGAGTGAAAAGGTTTTATCCAAAACCTAAGGGGTATTTGAAATCATATTCTTGAATATCAATCTCAATCAAAGTCAACGCCAGAATCGGCAGAATTTGAGCTTCAGTTTTGAGGAACAGATATCTCTTAGACTTGAGTGAACTCTACTCTAATAAGTAGTGAAAACAGAGAAACCTTGAATTTCAGCTCAAAATATGTCATAGATGGTTCAATAAGCTATATTTGTCAAATAATAACCCGAGCACTAAAGAAACAGGGTTCAACAAATCTAATAATCTATTGATTAGAAAATGAATAAATTTAATAAAAATCTTTTTAATTCATATCTCCTTCTCTACCCTTCACTTCACTATTGGATTAAAAAGATAACAATATTTTCTTCAATTTATGATTTTTATTAAATTTATTCATTTTCTAATCAATAGATTATCATTATATCAGGATATAAATTTATACTTTAGATTACCTTGTACAGATAAAACCTCTGATTAAGAATATTATTTTCACCCCTATATTATACATTATTTTGAATGTAAAGTTATTACTGAATACAAAGCTTTTGTGACAATGCTTTGTCAGTCAATAAAATATCTAACGATTTGTAAATATTTTGATAAATAATGTTTACTTAATATATATTTCTTTTGGTTTAAAAACTCATCAAAAATATCTATAATTTTAAATCATTTGAGAATTACTTAAACGGAAGAAAAGATTTAAACAAATATTGATTGCAATAATAATCAGTAAATATTTGAAGAAATTTGTCATAATTTTAAGAAATGCTTAAAATGTTTTGTTTTTCAATTTCAAATCAAACATTCAATCAATCATTTCTGTGACGACAAAAAAACTTCAATATTTTTACTGCACTCGTAATAACATCACTGTTATATTAAATGTGGTTTAATATCGGAATTGAATAATATATCACTTTTTTGCAGTGAAAACATAAAATACACACAAAAAACAAGAGATTATAAAATAATTTTATAACAAAATAATACTCTTTGGGTTTGAAAACAACATATTTTGATGTTTTTTACTTAAAGCTAAACACATCACGAGTTTCACTGTAAAACAGTGCACAACAATAGGCACTCTATTATTGATCTGTATTTTGGTGTCTCTTAAGACCAGTGCGAAAATATTTAACGAAAACTTTCAGATAAGCACTAAATTTCAATAAAAGAGATTTACTTATAATCCTTTGACACAAACTATTGAATCATGAATTTGTATATTCATATACTATTTCATTGTGCACTGAATGTGGTCTACTGTAAGCACTGGATGCTGTGCACAAGTAGTCATCTTTTATTTATTGCACAGAAATATTGTTTGTGAATTGCATTAAACAACTTTCCTTCCATTCAATTTGTGATAAAATAGTTTAATTCAAATCAATTCTTCAAATCTAGACGTGATTTCATGCCTTTTAACTCAAGACATGTCTCTCCCCCTGACTGTCCCCCAAATGGTTGGTTATTTTCTCTTAAAATATCCGCATTAGCTGTTAGTTTTGCGCAGCTCTGGGTTAATCGTAGGACAGGTTAGGCCTATGAGTAGGAAATGGAGAGAATGTGTGTCTCTATTAATGTCTGCATTTTTCTCAATAAAAAAACTCAATACAGAAGTGAACTGAACTGAAGTCCAACAACTTTGAAGGCTATCAAACAAATGATAGAGATTTTGAACGGATGACCGACTCTTCCCTGTATTAGAGATTGAATGCCCAGTGCTATCAAAGTCATCAACTTATTTATTGATTACATGAACGCTTAAAAGTTTGCACTCGTAATCCTAACTGTGTTTCAAATGAATCCGTTGTTAATCAATATATTAGTGTTTTATTGGATTCAATCAAATGATTCAAAAAATTTTATTTTTTAAAAATATATTTCATTTGAAGTGAATTTATAGTTTCTCTCATATGTACTGGATTTGAGAAAATGTCAAATACATTAAGATTTCAAATGAAATATTAGAGAGATTTTAATGTAAATGCTATTAAATGCCATCAAAAACGAGATATAAATATATTTCAATCAAATCTTATTTTTGCTTTGCTTTTAAGCAATGAAAACATATTTGAAAACATTTTTGAGTTTAGCTTTTGATTCACTGAAAGAATTTATAAATATTCCGATCATTAGAGGAAAGGTATTGTCAACGACTGGCAATTCAGTTTACAAAGTATCTTTAGAGTGAATGGGAAGGGTCTGTAAATGTAGATAAAATTCACTTAATTTACTACTGTATTGCAGTTAAGGGTCAGAAGCACTGATTTTTATTATTACGATAACAGTAATAAGGCTTTCATGGGTTTAACCAAATGGCCAATTAGTTTAATACCCTTTCAGAGGATATATTCAATATTTTGCTTAACTATTATCAACATTTGACCAAAAAATCAAAACAAATAAAAATTAAATTAATTTCAATTCAGAGTTCACTTCAAAACTGAATAATTTATATATAATTCAATATTCAATAAAAACAAAACACTTTGTAAACAAAACCTTAAATTGCGTTCAATAGTCAATCAATTGAATGAAAACATGATTTTTCACTTACACTGTATATCTCAGTGTATATCCAGTGAATAAACCTTTTTACAGGCCTCTTATGTAATCAATAGTTAAGATTGACTTTTCTTATAAAAACCACTCAATACTTGTCTTTCATATAAAATAATCCAATATTTGTAGTCAATAAGAGATAAAACCAAAAATCAATTTTTCAGACAAAAGTCAAAGTTTGAGAGCAAAAGAAAAATTGAATGAAAAATATTACTTGTCTTCAGAGCTCAGACAGAAAAACAGATGTATTTGGTCAACAGTTTAGGTGCAAAGGAGGCCCTAATATGAGAGAAATGTCATTTTCTATTTCTGTGGTTTAAAAGTGTGAAAAAGGGGGCAAAAAGTATATTTTCTTTTTATTTGTGACACATGTTGTGTTGGGAAAGGATTATCACAAATAAAGTATATTTTTTTTGTTATAATCCATATATAAAACGAGAAATTTCGTTACGAAACCAAATATGAGACATAAAATTGGGAAAAAATATCCAATAATGTGTTGTTTTTGTAGTTTTCTTATAACATAAAGGAAAATATTGATAACAAATAGTAAGACAGAGAATATGTTTTGGAGGGAAATGACAAAAATTGGGTCAAATAATAGGTCTGATAAAAGTGGTGTCAGTTGTGAGGCAAACATTTGAGTGCTTTTTTGCTCATTCAGATCACAGTCTATGCTCTGAATATAGACAACACATTTGAAGACATATATTATATCTGTTTTTGACTAAAACTCAATCTCAAGTTAAAGTGATTCACAACTGACGTGAATTCATAAGAGTTTTCTTCCGTTTCAACAAAAGCTAATATAAAATCAAATTGTGTTCAGTTATATACAAATTGAAACCAAGTTATGCTTTATATTCACTGTATATGTGATAAAGATTTTTATTCAACATATTATTTGGCAATTAGTGCTAAAATTACAACAAAATTGCTCTGAATTTGGCTAAAATTTATTATAATTTTATTTCATTTCAATTTTATTGAAATTCAAATTTTATGTCATTATATGAATACTAAATGAAGTTTTTAATGAATAATAAATTTATTTTATTTAAACTCCTTTTGTGTGTGAAATCTCATACAACAGTCCAATCAATTTTACACCCAATAAAAGACTTTTCTAAAAATTAAAGTTGATAAATTTAATTGGGCAACACTACCAGTGTCGTATTAATAGCATCCTCCTCCTCTGGTATTTGCTATTATTGAAGATAGTTTTACATTCATTAAAATGATTACAAAATTGTTATACAAAACTACAAATTTATGATAAGTTTTAAACTCAAAGCTTATCAGCATTTTTTATAATACATTATAAACTAAATTAAAGTCTTTTATCTTTCACTCAATTTAGAGAATAAACAAAAATGAAAGCAAAATATGAATAAAAACTTTTCGCTAAACAGACTCTTATCTAACAGTTTGTTAGCCCTAAGACCTAACTGTGCACTACTAGGCTCTACTCAACTATACGTTTACGTGATTTAACATAAATATTTTCATATAAATAGTTTTAAAGCCTTTCATCAAAACTTTTCTCATCACTTATGAAGTGTTTTTAAGATAAGCGCAAAAACTATTTCTTTATTTTTCACAATAAAACACTTGAAAATTATATTTCAAACTCATGTCTAGTATTCAATGAATTATACATTCATTTGAAATGATTTTTATAATTTATAAAATAATTTTCAATTAACTGCTAATTACATAAACAAAGCATTTAATTAAAGCGTTTATATTCAAGGGTTATATCCAATAAATTAATTTTCAGATTGAATAACATTGCACCAAATTAATTAATTGTATCTGATTATAATATTTAATAAATGAACCATGTACATTAGATCTCGCAAATAAATTATCAATTGTTTTTGTCTATAATTTATAAATACATTTATCTGAGAGTAATGTCAATTGAAATCAAATATTACTTTAAATACAAATAATTGATTATTTGTTTGCAAGCACTGGTAGATACTGTACTCTCATCTGATTTACTCAAGTGAGTCAACAAATTGATTGAATTGTTTTTAAAATAATTGCTTTAATCCCTTGAATGTCATAACATGTAATAATAACTCAAATTTTTGTCAGTTATTTATTTAAATGAGTTTAAAGACAATTAATCATAAAAACTGTTCATTAGATCTGATTTTTTATTATTTATTTCATTACTTAAGAGATTTGTTAATCAATAGTAAAGTCTTTATTGAATTAATTGAGTAATAATTAGTAATAAATTATATTTTAATTGATTTGATGTCAATAATGATTGTCTGAACCGTAAAACTCATATACTTTTTAATATATTCATTGATTTCATGTACTTTCAGTGCAATCTTAGGGGAAATCATTAATTCTCATCTGAGAGATGACAACTTACTTTTGACAATAGGGCTGAATGTCTGGGCTCTTAACTAATTGTTTCATAGACAGAGCACTATTATAGCAGATTTCTATCAAACGGTGCTTTACAACTCATTTTATAGTAGTTTTGATGAAAATAATAATGCAGAGAGAGAGAGAGAGAGAGAGAGAGAGAGAGA
>JAQGAT010001250.1:0-16213 GCA_034687845.1 Pantelozetes paolii
TCTCTCTCTCTCTCTCTCTCTCTCTCTCTCTCTCTCTCTCTCTCTCTCGCTCTCTTACATACAATTGAATGCATTGGCAATTGGATTGTCTGCCAAATGAGGCGATGCAGTGATGTCTGTGCTATATCTGGCCATATATGCCATACGTATGGTTTGTTTACAGACTATCTCTGATCACCTGCCCGTCCAATACTACCAGCATATCGAGTGCTTATCAAAAGCAAGAGGACAGTAGGTTAAAGGACGGCACGCGATGCTTCAACGGGTGACAAAACAGTACTGTCCGGTCAGTGCTATTGAAGCGTTTCGGTCCACACTTTGAACTCAATTCAAATGATAACTGTTTTCTGTCGCGGATTCAGACAAAAGTTGTTTATATCAAAAGCACTGCTTCACTCATACCTTTCCCTTTAGTCTGATGTCCTGTTTATTAGAGTTAGGACTAAGAAGTCCAGTGCAGCTGATCTCTTATCAACAGATTATGCATTCGAGTGTCGCTTCCACTCAATACCACAGAGCACTCAATAGAGCACCGGTTCATAACTGTGTACCAAAAAAACAGGAGAGAAAAAGAGGACGGAATGGCTTTGGAATGGCTTTACTTCAGAAAAAGGTAAAAATTGGAGCAAAAGAGAGTGAAAAACAGTAAAAGAGTGAAAGGGGGTGACAAAGGGGGCAAACAATCACTTTACCTATGAATTGTCCCAAATTTACATGTATTGCACACACTTTCAACACACTTATTATGGCACCGGCACTCACGGCACGTGTCCATAATGTGTCTGATTTGTCTGGTATTCCTGTTTTCGAGAAACTGTAAAAATATATTTCTCGACCGTTTGGCCCCCTTTTGGCCCTCTTTTGGGCTCTTATTGTTCGCCTTTGCAGCTGAAGTCGAGTCAAAACTCAAAGCCTTTTTATGAGTTTTCAGTTTTTTCTGCTTTTATAACAATAGAGAAAACCGAAAGGAGTTTACATTCTCTCTCTCCCGGGCTCTCTCTCTCTCTCTCTCTCTCTCTCTCTCTCTCTCTCTCTCTCTCTCTCCTCTTAATATTATGTATAAATCAATTCAATTGATAGCAAACAACACTCGTCTGTGAATTGTTAATGATATTCAACAGTTAGTTATGTTTTGAATTTTGTTTGTCGTTTCAAATCGACTTAATATTGATATCGAGACTCAATTTCTCACTGTTTTCTCAAATACTCTCTCACTTTAGCATTGAGTCAATTGAGTACAGTCTGGAGTAAAGGAGAGACAGTTTAGAGGAGGCGATGGGAGAGACAGACAGATCTAGAGTACAATAGAGTAAAGCAACTGATATTAGTTGTGCTGTTATTGTGAACGCTTTGATATCATATGAGACTTATATCAGATATTTTGTTGAATTTGAAAATTTGTTGAATTTTGTTGTTATACATGAAAATAGTTTACATATTTGTCGGAACAGATTTGTTCAGACAATACAAGGCCTAAACTCTTCAGAAAATTCACTTTTCTATTAAATAATGACAAAAATGTCTGTCCTTTTCGTCCTTTCCTTGTATTTCGCTATTCCTTTGCAATTCGATAATAATTTATTAGAGTTTTTGAAACTGTTTTTCAAAATGTGAAGCAAAAGGACAACAAAGCAATCAAATTGTAAAATGAGTTTCAATGACTTCCTTAACTATATTATTGAAACTGCTTTTTACTAGTTTTTAATCAATAGCAGTGCTGTTGATGCTATCCTATGCTAACTTAAGTGGAAAACTTTGACTATAATGTGTGGCCATCGCACCGGAAGGTATGCCAACCATTTTTCCTACAATGAAATGCGGTTTTGGATATCTAACGGAATCCTATCATCAAAACTGTTTAAGGAATGTTCAAAACTTTTATTATAAAATCCAATACTTTTTAAATCATTATCTGTTTTGAACACAAATATATCAAATATTCAATTCATTTGCTGCCATTGTGTGGACACTGGAGGGGATGTTATACTGGAGGGGAAAGGTATAGTTGTTGGGCTAAAGTTTAAATCTTAATTCTGCTGTTAAAGTGAATTGAAAATTCATTTAAAATAAAAATAACAAAACTTTAATCTAAGTCTCACTAATATTAGTGCATAGTCTTCACGACTGCATTAATCCCTCATCTCTTATGCCAGTGCTCTGTCTTTTAGTTGTGAACCAAAGCTCACACATTCATAGCTCTAATGAATGACTGAATCTTTGCAGTAGTATAACCTAAATAAGACCCAAATAACAAACCCCAGAGTTGAATAAATTTGCACAAAACAGAGCACAGAGAGCATAGAGTGTGCACTGAGAGCACAGGCATATTGTAATTTAAGCAATATTTTGCTATAGTCTTTGATAATTGCAGTTTAGATGAGACCTTCGGCTCCTTTAGTGCTGAATATAAATGTAAAGTTAACTTAACTTAGAATACATTTGCGTATGTCTTGACAGGGCTTATGTAACAGTGCATACCGTGCCTCCCGGGGTAAACACATCCAAAGTCCTTATACTTACTAATTACTCAAAGCGAAGAAAATTGTGGACAATATTCACTGAAAGTTGAAAATTATTTGCAGAGAAAATGAGAGGAAAATTGTTTTTGATATAAAACTCAACAGAGAATGACATCTAATCTGAACTGAAATTGAGTTCAATTCCAATATCACTAACGAAGAAGTGGTTGACCTGTCCCTGCCGTTCCCCTCAATATATTCTCAGACATTGAATGCTAGCAATAAATTATATATCTGTTATGAATTCACTTCAGATATAATACAATATAATAATAGTGTATATAATAAGTATTGGCGAATACATTAGTTGATGACATCCACATACCAGTGCTCGCGGCCATGTTTTGGCGCAGTTATGGTATTAAAGGCTTAATGTATTGTCTCCTCTGAGAAATGAAAAATTGTTGAGAACAGGAATAACAGAGTTTTGCAAATACATGAAAATATCTGTTACTTCTCTTATTTGTCTTTATTTTAGGTAATCATTGAATCATTGCTTTTAATGAATTATTCCCAAAGAGTAATGAGTAATACATTGAGTAATACATCGCCTAATATATAGACAAACAATGATAACAAAAGGAGAGAGACATTAAGCGATTCTTAAAGAAAAGCCTCTTTACTCATATGATTAGTGATTAAGTGACATAATGTATAAGAAGTCGTGCCTCACATGGCTCTGAGCCCTTAAATTAGTTGTGTATACAATCTGTTACACAACTGTTATACCACTATGTCTTATGTGAGCTTCACTTTTCATCACAATCTCAATCTCTTTACTTAACGCTTACTTCAGATCTTCTTTTAGGGAAAGGCTGTTAAGTGTACTTAAATGCCTTTGCGGTGATTGTCAGCCAACACACCATTACATGCATTCATGCTTTCAATGTTTTAAGCCTTTTCAACCGGTTTTTTATCCCTTTCCTCTAACCCTATCAGCATTAAGAGTGCACTGTATGTTAGTATAAACGACTGGGAAGTATTGGGAAGCACCAGAACCAATTTGCATAATCATCTAATAAAACGGTATAAAAAACTGTCAGTACATTGAGTCCCAGAAGTACTACACACTGTATATCAAACCCTATTTAATAGTGTATAAAAAGGTTCAACAAATCAATTATCAATTTATACTTTGATATAAAAAAACATAGGATGAGAGGGGTAAGAGGGGCAAGAGAGCCCCTAAGAGCGCCTGTAGGGGTCATAGCAATGAATGTATGAATAAAGCATTTAATGAGTAAACGATGGCAACAGATATGGTATTAATGTTAGACATAATCGTCACTCAAATTGAAATTCAAATTTATAATGACTTTTATATTAAGTTTTATTTAATTTGAAGAAATATAGCCTTAAATTGATGTCTCAATGAAAAGCATATTCTTTGCGTTCATTCAAATCCAATGACTGTATAATTGAATCGTTTGTTGTATTCAGAGCTCAAACACAGACTTATTGTGCGTTTGTTTTGTTTTAATAATAAAGAAATGCAGAGAAAAATGGTTTAGAAAATGGTTTTTAACATAACTTATGAATTGTTATGTATTTTTTGAGCAAATATTGTGTTTTAGTTGTTATGAGAGTGTGTTTGAGATGAAGATGAGCTCTGACTTGAACTCATTGTTGGTAACCACAAAAGGCATCGGTATATGGCATACAGTGCTGTAGAGAATGTGGCAAAAGAGAGACTACTCATAAATCTTTCACAATTTGTTTGCAAAATGAGGAAAGCATTGGAAAAGACTGCGCCGTGACTTAGCATATGAAGAGTTGAAGGGAAAGGGGTAGGAATGGCAGCAAATGAAGAGACCGAAAGAAGTGTTGTGTAAGCAAAGGCCGAGATGTGCATAAAGTCCTTATAAGAGCATAAAACTAAAGTAATATATGAAAGAGCACTGGAAGTGATGCTCAAAAATAAAGCAAAGCAAAGCCTTTGGCAATGCCTGCTATGCCAGTGCTTTATATGCATTGGTGTTGTGTCACGTCAGACAATAATTAATTCTACGGTTAATTACTAATCAATCCTTTATTACTATAGCAACAGTACATCTCACGCATAGACCAAAACCTTAGTTCATGCCTGAGTACTCATCAGCCAAACTATGAAGGGCTGAGCGCACTGTCGACTCAAAACTAAAGAGAGAAGAGTCTAAAACTAAATAAAACACAATAAGTGTGTGAAAGAGTCCACAAAATAGTTACAAACGGAGAGAGAGAGAGAGAGAGAGAGAGAGAGAGAGACCTCTAAAGACAACTAATTCTGAAGGAAATGCAAAACAGACTTATATTATAAATGAGAGATAGTATGCCAGCGATAGGAATGGTATGAAGAGATTTGAAGTCAATGAAAGTTAGTATTAAATTGTATGGAAGTGTGAGTAGGAGTGAAAGGAGGAGATAAAGGATAGACAGATATGAGTGCAATGAGTGTCAGCTCTGGAATTGAAGAAAAGTTTAAAACAGTTCTCGTGTTTCGCTTGCATTACAATTGAAGGCAAAGCCATTGTAGACATCGTTAATGTGTTTTTCTAGACTTTAGTATTTTCTATAAATCAGGGGATCACCAAACAGGGGCTATGCGTTTGAGACCATTCTAGGTGATACAGAAACCCGCAGCTACCAGGCCAGATAGAAATTTAGCATAGACTAGTTTAAAGAAGTTCTTTTACTTTCACCCCCTGTTGGCAACCCCTGACATAAAATACTTTATCATAAGTAGTGAATGATTGCCTTCTCTTAGCACTGATTGCGTGTTATTTAATAAACCGTCTTCTTATAGCGGTTCCCACACCCGACCCAACCGCCCGTTTCTATACATTTTAAATGCTGTCTTCAGTCTTATGATAAAAATTATTGATCTTTGCATTGAATGAGTGAATTGTATATAACATTAAAACAAATGAAATGCAATGCAAGCACTGAATCATAAGTGAGTTTCCTTTGCTTTGCTTTGCATTACTTGTGAAACAAAATGAATATAAATCTATAAAAACATTAATTTCTCTTTCAATTCATTTATAACACCATTTCATACAAATCTAATGAAATAAAGGGTTCTCTGAAGAGTTGGCAACAATTATTTACACCATTTCTTAATCAGTTTTATATTAAAAGTAATTTAAGAAATGTAATCTAATTTTTGAAATATTTATTTTGTGTAAACATTTGCTAAAAATATATCTAATATTTCTGAAAATATATATCAAATATTTAATTACAAAGAAAATAAACATTTGATTAAAGTATTTGTGATTTCATTTTAAAGTCTTGTGTTTTTTGAGCACAACTTACAGTATATTCAGGGAATGGTAAAAATTGTCTTCATATATACAGTGGATATATCTGCTTGCTCTATCAAATTACAATTTAAAATGCAGAGCACCCATAGATATAATAAACGCTTTAATTAAAACTATTATTATTAAAGTGTTTATAAAATGATTTTCAAATTTTATAGTATTTTGAAACAAATTTTGAGTAAATTTTTAAATATTTTTTGCAATAAAATATTTATTTGTTTTATAATTAATAACAATTTAATCCTTTCCTCTATTTTTCACATTTGAATTAATACTTTTGTAAATCAAAGGATGATTTCATTATAAATATTAAAATTTTAGTTTATTTATGAGAAAAAAATTATTAATTTTTGTTTTTATGCTTCAAATCTTTGATTATTAATCTCAACTCAAAATATATTTATGAATTAAAACAGAGTTTTAATAAAAAAAAAGTCAGTAATTCTTAAAATTAATTAAAATTCAATTGATTTGTGAATTCAATAAAAAATTGAAATAATATTTAGACTTATTTTTGTCTAAACTATTGATTGAATTTAAATACAGATTCAATGCTTAACACAAATCACGAATCTCTTTACGCATCGAAACATTTATCGGCTTTTTAATGAGAAAAAAATAAATTTTTGGGAAGACATGGATAAGTTATCTATAATTAATGTGTATTCAAAAGTCAATTACAATAATATTTGAATAAATCTTATTTTCTATTGAATACTATTTAAAAACATTTGTCGTATTTTGGAGACAAAGTGTTGTTTATATTTCAAAACTTATAAACAAATTGAAAATAAAAACATTTTTATATAAAATAATACCCCTTTAAGTAAGCAATCAATTGAGTTAAGGTGCATAAAATCATTTTGTAACGCCTCAATCAATATCTGTTTCTTTAATACAAAAAAATCGGATTTAAAATACAAAGTTGAAACCATTTTTGACAAAAATAAATGCAAATAAACGACAGATAAACCCTTATTTGCATACTTTCTCTGCTGAGAAAAGTTCAATCAATTTATATAAGAATTATTGAAAACTTAATAATTCATGAGTTTATGGACAGAAATGCAAATAAAAATAAAATGATTAAAACTTTTATTCATTCAATTGATGACAAAATTCAGTTAATATCACATGAGATCTCATAACAAATCTCTCAAATGTTTTACTCATTCAATGGTATAAAGAAGTGTTTGAAGACCTGTTGCGGAATCGCATTACAGAGAGAATGCTATCAAATATATTTGGTTTAACATTAAGTGTTTGCTTAGCCTTATATAGCCTTATATTACTCTTACAAGAAAGCAATTTGTTGAAAAAGCCATAAAGAAATAGAGCTAATGGTGTGAGGAATGGTATCACTCTATGGCACACCTAAGGGACAGGAATGCTATTCAACATCACTATTAACGACATCATATGAAGGAAACATGAAAATAGTATTGAATATAAATATAAATAAATATATTATTATTTCTTTGATTTATTTTTTTAGCATATTTTCAGATTTACTTCTCGTTTGTACTAATCGTGTGATTGTTTTACAAATCAAACTCAAACTCATGAACGCAAGCAAACAAAACGCAAATTTCGTTTACATTATTCAATAGTAAAATGTATTAATAATACTAGAAATGACTGAAAGACTACTAATATTAGACAAAAATCAATAGAAAAGTACATTTCATTGAAAACTATTGTCAAAAGGAATGCTTGGAATGTATTTCTTGTTCTCTAAGTAACAGTCGTTTAGTATTGAAGAAAACACACAAAACACGTGTAAATGTATTAACGCTTTGAAAACATATTTCTTATGAAATACTATATTATTTTCGAGCACTGAGTCAAAGGAGAGAATAAAGAAGTGATAATAAAAATGATTGCAAAGTATATCAAGAATTGAATGTCAGAAATGAAAAACTAATTTTTTCGGGGCATTAAAGGTATAGCGATAGGAAAGGTATAGCAATACTAAAGTAATAGTGATTTTCCGCTCTACGGACTGCTTATATGCAGTGCAGGAAAGGGTGAGTTTGGGTTGAGTTCGTGCTCAGCATAGCTCCTAACTCTTGAGTCGTTCAATGGCTTCTATGGCAACTCAAGTCATAACAGTTGTAATGACAAGAATATCCACTTAAACTAATTTGATTTTTGTGGTCTGTGCTCCCTGTGCTCTCTGACAGTGCTCATACAGGGATCGCACCCTTTTTTGTCCGTATTATTTAATTCCTTTATCTTAACGCTGGAGTGAAACAAGTGATGAAAACATCTAAAACATTAAGACTTGAGTCACTTGTGAGCATAATATGATTAAATGAACAAAGAATTAGCGGTAAAAGATGTTTTATGTTTGCCTACAACTCCTATCAGGGCTTTGTATGTCATTGTATGGCACTCTATAGCACTGGTTGTCTACTATAGTCTGTAGAGAATCTGCACTTAATTACGGAAAGACAGAACAAGAGAGTGAAGAAAGTGTGAACTTTTGCATTATTCTGGTTATAAGTAGACTAATGTTAAACTGAATTAATTTATAATGAGTGCAGAGAATGCTTACTATCTTTGCCTTCTATAGTAATGTTTGCCTTTAGAGCACTGTATCTTCACATCAAATACAAATTTCTTTTGTTAACTTCAATATATTTAAAGCCCAAAACACTGTGACTATACTTAAAGGGATTTGAATTTTTAATTCAATTTTATTGTATATATTATACGTTTGAATATTATTATACATTATATTAGAAATTATACACAATAGTGAAGGATTGGCGTTTAAATGGATCGAGAGCATAAACAGATAAACTTATTGTCAAAGTGATGGCCAGTTGTGTGATTTGTTGCTCATTCATCAACAAAAACTCTTATCAATTGAATGCACACAACATTTTAATAGTAATAATTTCAATGTATGTGTAAATGGTTTTCAAATTTAACTACTTTTTGACCATTTGTTTAAAAGTGAAATATATATTGAATTGTCTTTACATTTAAAGCCATAACATATCTGTAATATAACATAACATACCATAGCCTACACCTGCCTTCGCGGCTTGTAATTACTCTAATTTGAATTTAACAAACGCTTTACTCTCTACCAGTGCTCACAGCTTTGGGCAATATTTGTATGGAAAGGGTTGTCAGAGTAATATTGGGTTTGGGAAAGAGATGTAGAAAATGTTTATGCATTTAATAATAAAATTGAAGAATTAAATGAGATTCTAATGAATCGATAGAAAGAAAGCACATTTAAAAGCATTGTTTAAACAAATGAAAACTTTCACTAATTTTCGTTGAATTCAAATGTTTTTTATTTAGACTTAACTAAAGAATAATTATTTGGTTCACTGTTTTAGTGAAAACTTATATAACACTAAAAGTTTTAATAGTGGATAAAAAATTATATATTAGATGTGGTTTTGCACGCATGGATGAGAGGACATAAATTTGTGAACACATCAACTGATTGCCTGCCTGTGCTCCTGTGCTAGAGAGTAGTATATACTACACTCTAGTCAAACCTCTAAAGCCTATTGTTTTTAAAAGTTTATACTTTACCTAAAAATATAAACTAAAGGATTGGTTGAGATGAAGAAGTGAAGGCTTATATATATATGTGAGTTGAAGGCATTGCACAGGCATTACAGCCATTGATTCCTAAATGAAATGATTAGAGATAGCAATGAAAACAAAACAAAAGAGACCCAAATGAGAGACGAATGCAAACATTGAGACAAAACAGTCCAACACTAAGATTATGCATACATTATATACACATAAGCAGAATAACATCAAATTGAATACAGAGAAAGCTTTTAGCATTAGCCCAACAGACCAGCACTGGTAGTAGTAATTCATAAGTTTGTATATAACTCTAGTTTTACTAACACTTACTTCACTTGCATTAAATTATTGTCTACTTTAAAGCGCTGTTAAAAGTGTGCGACTCTTCATAGGCTTTCATTTGAAAGGAGACTAATAAGAGATAATATATAAGATTAGGAATAAAACTACAGTTCCTTTCCTTCAGTGGAAAGTCATCTCTAATTAAATCAAATTTTCATTTATTATATTATATCTGAACTTAAATTTTGTTCAACACTTTTGCACAAAAACACCATTAATTGCATTACTTTTCTAAGAATTAAATTCATTATTAAGTTTGTAATGAATGAGAAATTATACTAAAAATCAAATGAAATATTTGTCAATCTTTTAGTGAAAACATGTTTTCATAAAATGAATGACAGAGTGTATCTTAAATTTGTAATTATTTTGAAGGCGAAATGCTATACACTTTAACTGCCAGTGCTCTGCTAGAGTGCTGTATATAAGTTAGATGACATAATAGGCGACTATATATAGTCTGTCTATAAGTTTATATCATTTTCTATAAAATATGTAATAATTCTGAGAAATTAATTCAAAAGCATAGTTCAAAGCGATTGCAAAGGTTTCCCTTCCCTTCCCTTCCTTAGCAACTGTTTTGATGCACAGAATCTACAAAATTATTACTTTAAAGCCTTTTTGTATGGCTTTTGCCATACCTTTGAAACTGGAAAGCAATAACAACGACCGCAAACACAGACTCAAAGTTTCTTTATCTGAAATCATACACAAAAAAAACTAATTCATTAAGAGTTACAGAAATTGTTTCAAATGTTTTCAATAATTTATATTTTAATACATTTTTATGAAATAATTTTAATGTCTTTTGCTTTTGCTTTTGGTTTTGCTTTTTATCGACAAAAAATTCAGTTTTAATATTAACTTTACAAATGAGTAGTGGCTCTGCTATTATGTGTGTGTTTTCTTTGGCCTCAACTAAAGTTAATGCAACTCTCATCAAGTGTTGTGCACATAGAGGAGCACATAGAGTAGATCCCTGTGCACTGCACACAACATATATGTGTGTTTTGAAAATTTTCTAATGAGTTTCTGAAGTATATATAGTTTTATAACTTCGCTGCAAAACTCATCTCAAGCTCTCTGTGCTTCTCAACCCTTTCGCGTTCACAACCCTTTACTTTCAGTTAAAACTCTAGAACTTCTCTTTTGATAAAAATTATTCCCCCTTTTGGATGAAAATCAATAAAAAGGGACTGCGATTCGCCCTGAGCTGCAAATGAATGAGAGAAAGAGCTTTTAACCCGTTTCCTGCTTCGTTTGCTTCATAGGAAAGGGTTAAGGGAACGTTACCTTAATATTTAAAGCCTTTTATGACAAGCAAATACTGTTAACGGCATAAGAAGACTATATAACGCTTACATCATATACTGTAGCACTGGTAGAGCACTGGTATAGCGAGAGAGCGACACCACTTACAAACTGAAAGCAAACGCCAATATTCTAAAAACTATCTGTGCTTTCAAACTTATACAATGTTAGACGTTGGCCATCACTACCAGTGCCTGTATATGCCTTGTGCTGTGTATTGCAAGAAAGAGTCTTTTTGGGAGTTGAGCCTCCAATGTCTATAACAGCCAGCACTGACAACATCTACCAGTGCTACTAATTTTATATTTTCAAAAAGATCCCTCTCTTTGCAGTCAAGTATTACTCTATTATTAAAAGGAAAGGGTTGAGACTGAAATGCAGAGCACAGTTAGCAATGGCTTGTCTGCTTCATCACAAATAATGGCGAATCAATATTATTATTAACACAATATTAGACATTAGGCGCAGCACAGCCTAAAACATAAGAGCACTGTCTATAAGCCTGTCTTATAAATGATTATTATTTGCAACAAAATTCAAAACCAATTTTAACAGTCATTTCATATTGTAGTCACTGTTTATAGTTACTTGAGATGAGCACCGGTGGTCGCGTCTAATATGAAGCTCTAATTTCAGGGGGTAGAGTGCGTTATCATTAAGTGAAAGGCCTGTCATATAATTCAGGTGTTCATTATTATTAGGCATAATTACACTTTGGAAGGGAAGACAGTTAGACTCAACAAACAACTATAAAACTGGTTGTGATTGGGAGTCATGTATGCAAAGAAAGGTTTGGTAACAAAGTTCAGACGTCTCTAACCATCTGTTGATTGTTTTCTTATTGAGATTAGATTCAAGTGATTCTTAAGCTTGACTTACAGTCACTGTTGGTTAGAGTCAGACACTCGACTCAAAAAAACTTATATAAAATATAATTTAATTTTTCGCTTCGATGCCAACAAACCTCTGCCTAAGCCTTCAAATAGGACTCAAGTATGCATTGCTTAGTCTTATAAAGATTAATAAAGGCCTTATCAGTGCCTCCTTTGCCACACAAGCCCTCTATTTCATTAAACACAAGCAATAATATGTAATAATAATAATAATAACGAAAAAATAGTAGCGTTTTGTTGAAAACTTTCTTTCAATGCATTGAAGACATTGTAAATCAAGTAATGAAAGCGTTATTAGAGTTTAGAGCTCTTTGTTCTCCAAGAGTTTTAAATCATTGTCACAGAGTGTTGGGGAGAGCTATCAAAAGCCATCCATCCCTGTGCTGGCAGTGCGGTATGTCTATAGCAAGCGAGTGGCACTGAATCCATGCTTATGTCAATCGTTTTTAGAGCTTTATATTTAAAAGATTGCATTTTGAGAAACCGGTCCAATGGTTCCAATGCTGCCAATGGTTTGAGCCATAAGAGTCTGTTTTGTCTATTCACACACAATGTTATATATGCTATCCTCCCTGTGCTCAGTCTCCTCTCCCTTGCGACCCAACACATGATAATCCATTGCCTCTATTCTCCACTTTCTTTGTCTGTGTGTTGGAGAAGGGCTTCACTTATTCGCTCTCATCTATACTTCTCTGGATGAGGATGAGGTGGTCGGGAGGGGGTCTCTACTGTTGATGCTCTCACACATCCATCTGTGCTCTCTATCGTCCGAAGGATGACTGAAGCGATCTTTAATATTCTCAATAGAGTGTGGGCTCAGACTATGGTCTCATTAAAGATGACTCACAGCTATAGCACAATCTCGAGGCTATGTTTGGCTATATTTCAATGGTTCGACACAAGCGAACAAAAGAAGCTCCAGAACTCCCTCAGCTCAGAGTGAATGGTGTGGTGCATGCAATCTGACATCTTCCCCCTCAAGTGCTATTTTCACTTTCTCTACACAGTAAGAGTAATCTCACCCGCCTTTGCCTTTGCCTGTGCTCTAGTGAATCATCAAAAGGGGCCCAACAAGAAAATGCAGCAGACGGTGGGTCAGGGATCTAATATCGCATTCGGCCTCTCGTATGCACTTCTTTGCCGAGAGGTCTCTCACTCTTCAATAAACGCATAACTGTTACACAAAAACAACACAAAGGACTGCACGACAACTAAATTTCATTCTCTGTTGAACTTTATATACAAAATAATACCAAAAATTTTATTCTTAAATCAAATTTAGATTTTTTTTGGACAACAAAATTGATATCAAATTTCCCTTTTTGTGCACATTTTTTGTTCATTACTCTCAATAAGCAATACAATTGAAGAGTGAGTTTGTAAAAAGCATTTGTGTATTAAAAAGCAAATCAATTCACACAACAAATGAATGAATGAATTGTAGAAATGATTGCAAATTTAGTAAAAGTTATTATTATTACTTCAAAACCTGAATATAATGTAAACATTTTTGAAAACACATGTGTTATTAGATTTTAATGTAGTTTTTATTATTTGATGTCTAATAAACATTACCAACAAATCAAATGCAACAACAAATAGGTATAGACTTTCATATGTCCTGTAATTGTTGTTATAAATTGAAATTTGCTTTTCAATGAAGAGAAAGGTTTAAAAGTCAATGAAAAAAGTGAAGCAAATGTTTGAATCATTAGTTTTGATGCGATATTGTGTTAAATAAATGCTTTTAAATGGTTTTCAATTCGCTTATGGTTTACACCCAGTTTGTACAACAATTGATAAAATAGCCACCAGTGCTCTGCAGTAGAGCACTGGCATTAGAGCGTTGGTCTCTACTTAATTGAGTCTCGATTGGGGAAATTAGTGCACATATCCCACCACAACACACAAAACAATATGAATTGTCCCTCACTTTTGTAGCAAATTGTATAATATGTTGACTATATTTCAATAAATAATACAAATCATGCATTCATACCATAAAATAGCATTTAATAGGGGTTTTGTCTGCCTTTCCATTCGCATCAATGGTTTCCAATGTTCTCCAACAGAGATCCTATTATTTTTAAACCAACTCTTTTCGTCAGTGGCTTTGGATTTGTCTTCAAATTGTCTTTTCTTTCACTTCTCTCTCCTCTATACCTGAAAAAAGTTATTTTTTTATATAAATATTAAAAAAAGTGATTTGTATTTACACAACACAACACAAATAGTATCGCAATATTGGAAATCTTGAAATAACAAACCAATGGTATTATCTGTCGTTATATAACAAATTCAATGACTTGTTTAGCATTAGTGAACAAAATGTATAATATTTTTCTAGTTTTGTATGAAATTATAATTCAATATAAAGAATAGTTTCAATCATTTCTATCAAAGACGAGAAGATATTATCAGAAATAAAGTTTACTCAACAGTAGTATAGCATTGGATGACAAACAGGGTCTGTAATGTTTGGTGAGATTTCATACTTGATATCACAATGATTTTGATTTGTAAATACAATATTTAGTCTCTCTTTTACTTTAGGTTCTTAACACTACTTCTTGAGTAAGCAAAGATGTGTCTCTCTATTGTGATACGAGTGCAACGCTATTATAGACACACTACCTGTGCTCTCGTTATATAACTGTGTGAATAGTTAATCGAATATATTATACGATATATTCAGTTATAAAAATACAAATTTCTTTTACAGATCACTATTTAGAGCACAATTCTGACACAATATGTGTATAATTGAGTTGATATACTGTTTGACACACTTTTCATGATGTGATATACCGGTGCCATGAATTTCAAATTACTATATATTTTATATAATATGTTTGACTAAAAAGAAATTCAACTCTTTTGTACAAAAAAAAATCTGTGTTTTGATTTGATTTTACAAATGATATCAATCCCTAAATGTTATGAAATGAACCTTTGATTTGATATTAATGTAAGTTTTCCTTCAAATCACGAATTGTTTTCACATTTTGTTTGTTTAGACTTCAGGTATTGAAACAACAATTATATATAAAAATTGTTTTCGCTTTCAATTAGGATTCACTGAAAATGTTTTCATAAATGATTAAAATGAATCATCAATTGATAGGACAGTTGGCTTTGTTGTGTAATACCTGTTGCACTGAATGAAGGAGAAAAAACTTTTCATCTGTAATAATACTGAATGTCTGTTCCCTTAAATAAATTTTTTGGTAGTTATGGGTTACCTGTACTACAAATTGAGGCACAGTTTCTTAGGATTATAAAACTGAGATAATGTTAAGTCGGATATTCATTATATGCCGGTGCAGTAAAACATGCAAAATATCGATCCACTCAAAGGTGGATATATGTTGTGGACAGACATGAGTAACAATGACTGGAAGAGTCAGTTGCCATCGAATAGAGTGAGCACTAAACGAGACAATAAGATAGGGAGAGAAAGGCGAGAGAGAGAGAGAGAGCACAGGGAGAGCACAGAGAGGGCAGACATTACTGAAATGATATTAAAAGTATGAGCTTTTATGTGTTGCTAAGAAAAAGTTAATTAGAAAGTCGAGTCACGAACTGTTATAGGCTTTTAAGAAATATTCAAAAACAACACAACATTTGCAACGAATTAATACTTCGGTAATAATGTTGGGAATGACGACAATAAAGTGTATATGAAATGAGTTGAGACCCAAGTCTTTGTGCAATACATCTTTGCATACGTAATGCTCTGGCTTTGCTTAACAATGCCTTCAATATGAGTGCGCTATAGATATGCGATATTCCCAACACATAGAGTGGTCCCAGAATTAGCATAAGTTAACATCAATTCACAGCTAATGTCTTGCCTTTCATTACATTTCTATTGCTTTCTTGAACTTTGTTCTCAACACTAAATGCACAAAATATACAAAATATATAACAATTTTTGTTTTAAATCTAAACTTAAAAACAATATAACACTCGGAAAAAGTTTTAGTTTAATTACATTAGTGCTAAGAAACACAATATAATAAAATAATTCACAACTTTATACTCAAGTCTTTTATTGCTTTACTTATCGTTATTTGTCTGATGTTTCAAATGTACAAAATTTGTATTAAATTATGTGAAGTTTTGTTTTGAATTTGTTTACAATTTTATCAAAATTAAAGAAAGTTATTCACAATTCATATGTCGGCTGACAAACAATGTTTCAGTTTATGAATTGGTTCAACAAATTATATTACAATAAAACTGTATATCCTTTCTCTCTCTCTCTCTCTCTCTCTCTCTC
>JAQGAT010001251.1:0-16205 GCA_034687845.1 Pantelozetes paolii
GGGTTTGTTAATGTATTGAATTTAAACTTAAATTAATATTATATTAATTTTAAATAAATTGTAAATATTGGACAAAGTTTTATCATTTTTGATGTCTTGTTATGAAAATGCAATTAAATTTCAAACTTTTTATATACAATACAAATGCTATTCAATATATGTTTTAATAACAATAATGACTAAAAAAATAAATTTTTAATGAAATAGTTAATAATTTTTGTTTCAATTGATAACAAACTTATCAATCAATGCAAACATATATTAAAATTTGAAGTCATTTAATAAAATACTGATAAATAATAGGCAAATATATTGAAAGTATAAATCAATATTAATATTCATTTTTTGTGCAATCATTTCATATTTTATTTAAATGAATATAAAATCTAAAAAAAGATTTTCATTATATTTTTTGACAATATTTTATAATAAGAGCAATTCATTAGAGGATTGAAAACTGATTTTTTGTCAGTTTTTACATATATTTCACATTATTTTTAATACACTTTATTGTCAATAATTATTTTCAGTGAAATCGCTGGGATTTTGAATCAATAGAGTCGTAGTTGTGATGAGAATTTGGTATATATTTTAAAAACACTTTTTTTGTTTCACTTTTAAATGAATTGATTTTAAAAATATTTTTTTTCAAATCTCTTATACTTTGCATATCCTTTGCATTAAATCTATTCCTCAGATAAATGAGGAAATATTTGATTAAGAAATCAATGTTTGAATTGAAGATAAATTTTAAATTATATTTATTCAGAGAAACAGTTTAATAAAAATATTCACAGAAGGATTGGGTTAATATATTTATTGAGATTTTTGCAATATTTGCAAAAAATAAGATGTAATCCTATATAATGTGATGAAAAAGAGTGTAATAAAAGTGTTTTCATTCAATTAAATGAAAGGAAATTCTTATCATTCATTCAATTGTTGAAAAACACAATTACAGACAAATAAGAATAAAAATGTATTGAAATATCGTTAAAAAGTTGTCATTAATTCAAAAATATTCACTAAATTATTGAATAAAATGTTAACAAAATTTGGGCACAAATACAGACGAAGTGCACGCAAACGACTGCAGACGACTGAAGTCTTTATTGTATTTTATATGAAATTTTTAGTTTATTTATAAAGTAATTGAATTGTAATCGCATGACTGAATACAAGTGAAGACTATCTTTTAGTTACGTTTAAATTCAACTCAAAATAAAGAGTAATTTCAAAGCAATTCTCATTATTTTCTGTATATTCTGAGACCTTTTTTGTTGTGAAGAATTTGTAGCAAAAAAAATCACTTTCTTTTGGCTCTTATTTGTAGAGAAAGAGATGAAAACTTAAACTAAACCTAAACTTAATTCTATGCCTAAAGTCTGAAATAATATAAAAACGGCTAAAACTACACGTTATGGCCATTAAATGAATGAATAGTTGAGTGAAATAAATCAATTTTAACCAATATATAACGTTATATACCTTACTATCGCTCACTTAGTTATCAAATGTAAAGAAAAAGTTTATTTCTGTGAAAAAAATTAAGAATTTTCTCATAATTTACTTTTTTTACATAAAATATCACAAAATGAATGCAATTTTGTTTTAAAATTATTATTTTTTATATTCTTTTCAAAACAATCAATATTTTCATTATTTTCTTCAGTAATTCAGTGAATATATGCATAAAATAGATGACAAACTGAATAAAAGTTATTATTATTATAATAATGTCTGAAATATTAGTTTTATAACGAGAATCGTTGGAAAATTTATTTTTCACATCTCTGTGATTCTGGTAGCACTGGTAGAAGACATGGGAGGCACTGAGACAGGTCTCAACTCTAAGCCCCTTATAGTACAGTATTAATGCTTTAGGTTCTGATTGAGAGCAACAAAAAAGGGAATAAATTCTGCATTAAATTTAGAAGTTTAGATGATTTGCAATAAATTTTGTTCAAACCTTTGTCTCTCACATAATGTGAGGAAAGGGATAAAAAATGACGGGGAGTATAGATAGACTCAGTCATTGTCTTCAATGCCAGCATTTAATTGGATTTCGTTTTCTAATGCTTTTATCAGAATATTCTGTAAACGACTTGTTGTGAACACAAATAATGCAATCAATTATCTCTTATATTATAATTTTGTTTCACATTTTGTAAAGAAACCAAACCTTATATACAATGTACTCAACAATCACTCAGATATTTAGACCCTATCCCAGTCACTGTTTTCTTCATTGAGTGCTCAATTTTATGCTAATTTATGAGAAAATGTAAGTTTTATTGTGTTTTATATTCAGAAATAATAACGTATTTATAAAATCTCATTACAAATGAACGAATGATTTATTATATAAATTGCAAATAAAAATATTCTTCAAATTGTCATTCATTTCTTGTTTGAGTGCACACATAAACCCCTTATAATTCCCAAAATAGTAGACATAATATTCAACGGATTTTCCACTCAATTCTCTGTTTAGACTTGAAATGTATTTTACTGTTTCATCAGTGAATTTAAGTGAAGAGAAAAGAGATAAAAGTTTTTGACTCAAAATTACATTCAAATTAATAATTCATAACTTGAATCAGAGTTAGATTAACTCTAATAGCACTGCATATGCACTGAAAGTACAAAAATATATTAATAATTATGTAATAAACATATAAAAGCAATGAATTGCTAATTATCTTCAATACAAGTGCTTATTGTTTTGTAAGTTTACTAAAACAACAGTAAATATAAATTTGAAAAATATTTTTCATTTAAATTATCAAAACATAAAATGTTTTCATTCTTTTCATTAAATTTATAACAAAATCCAAAACTCTTTTCACAATAACTTTGTGTTTAATGTCTAAAATACATAACATTTTAATAACTTATTCAATGTTTTTATTAAATGTATTGCACTTTATATAGAAATTTAATGAATTAAAGCAATAATTCAAACCTTTTTTCAAATTAAAGTTTATTTTTCATGAAATAATTAATTTCAGGATATTTTCAAATCATTTTAAAGTGAAGACTCAGTACTACTCAGTGGGTAAACATCAAAATGAATGAAAAGATTGTGAACTACTGGACAATAAATCATTTGAAAACACTATGTCTTTAATTAATATAATTTATTTCAATTGTGTATGACTTGAGTGCTATAATAGTCGATCAATAAGTTAATGATTGATCACACCATCAAAGGGTGATTTATCCAATTATTTAATCAAGTAGTAACCCTGAAACGATTCAATACAGTACAGAGTATACTGTAGTACATAAAAGTTGATTTCAGTATTCATTACTTGCAAATCAACTTAAATATTATACAAACCTTTATATTTGAAATACAGTATTAAGAGAGGACTGGAGTATAGACTAAATTACAGGAACATAAGGAACAGATATAAAGTATATAATAATAAACATAAAACTAAAGCAAAATATTATTCATTTGAAAGATGTTTGTATTAAACCCTGAATTGCAGTCCATTTGCTTTGAATCGAGAAATCCTTTTTTGCAAACATATTATTATACTATTAGTCCAAAAGGAGAGTGAATTACATTAGACTCTAATCTATTGTTTCAGTTATTATATCAATGTTTCTGTTCTTCAGTTAATTTGTTTCAGTATTTTTGAACCGACGCTCAGATCATGAAAACAGGACTTAAATTCATGAATAGTTTGGTGAGAATTCACAGATGTATTGAAACTGTGAGACAAAAGTGGGTCTAATCTGCATATTATGGCACAGAATCTACTGTTCAGGTAATCGATTCACTGATATTTAATTACCACTAATTTTTATCATTACTATTGCTATTAAATATTCCTATCATTCCTGTGGAAAGGTATCTAAACTGAATTGCAATTTAAATTCAATGGTTTATATGGTTTTATGACATTTTAATATTAAAAAGTAGTCATATTTTTGTGTTAATTATTTTGTAATAATTTTTCAAATACTCATTGATATTCAGTACTCATTGCCCACAATGACTGTGAGTGTGACAGAGACGGGTACTTTTTGGTTCAATCAATTTGTCAATATTAAGCAATAAGTTAATTGAAAAGTCTTTTGATTTTCAGACAATCTTAAGATATAATCAGTTTATGCTTTCAATTGACTTTATTTTCCATTAAATAAATTGAATTTTTAAATCCTTTGTTCAAAAAAGTGATCTTTAATCACAAATAATGGTCAGCTCTTTGTCGCACTTAACTAATACCTTGATGCACTCAGTTATATCTGGAATACTATTAAAATAAAAGTATCTTTACACTTTTATCATTTATTTGCAAGCAGTCGTTGAATTCAAATGTATTTATTTTTGTATTGATTTATATTTGTATAAAATATCAATATAATGTCATAAAATGGCATGAATTTCAACAAAATCAGAGTTCATTTCATACAAAAATCACAATTTTATGCAATGTGACTTTTTACCCATATTTCTACACCAAAATTTTAATTAACCCTGGACATAATTTAATTGCAAAAATGGGATAAAGTTCAACAAACATTCAATTATATTATTCATTAATTATTTAAAATTTAGTGAAAATTTAAAATTTTGTTTTGCATTCAATTATATTTAGTCCTTATTTTGTGACAGAATATAAATAATTGAATTCATAATACAATTGCATTTAAGTTGTCATTAGTATTAAAATTACTCTAAAGTAATGATGTTTTATGTTTTGTAATCAAAAAATACATTTATTTAGATTAAAATTATATCATTTTTATCTGTTATTTCAAATAATATATCCATTAATGGGATTAAAGACATTTAAAATTCAATTCAAACATAAACTAATCAAAAGTTTGGAAATATTTATTCAATTTTTTGTCATAAATATTGAACCAAAAAACCAATCGATACTAAAGTTATTGAAAATATTTGCCAAAAGTTTACACAAAATATAAGACATTTTTTTGTTGACTTAGGAATTATTTATAACGTTTTCTCGGTTTTTACATATCATTAAACAATATTTATCTCTCAAAACATTATTCAAAATACACACAAAATATTCATGAAATAAAGAAAAAATGTTTCAAACATTTCTCTCAAACAATGATAATTGAAATTCAAAGCTAAGGAAGTGTTGTTTAATAAGAAGTTAATTATCACAAAAAAAGTGTTTATTGTCTTTAATAACAAGTTTGTCTTTAATTAAGATTATTATTGAATAAAAAATGAATTAAATGTTGAAATGAATTATATTTTTATTGATTAAAAGCATTGTATTATTATTATTGCATTTGAATCGACACAAGAGAAGAGATATTGTATTGAATAGTGAAAGGAATTACAGATCTTTTGCTCGTCTTTTGCAAACAGATGTCAAACAAGAATTGAGTATATCTTCGGCTAAGGATATGAAGAATTATATGATATATAAGTATAATAAAAAGATAAGTTGTTGGGCACAGTTGTGAATGTCTGTGCCGTGAGCTAAGTCATCATTGAGCACATTGATTGAGGGAAAGGGGGATCATATTAGTGATAGAATGATCAGAATTACATAAACGTCGATATATTTGGTATAACAGAGACAGACATTAACTCTATGTATAAATCGTAGTCTTATATCGATTTATACTCTTTTGCTCTTTTCAGTCGAAAACATTAATTTCAGACAATTTTTTTGCTCTGATTTTATCCATTCCTTGCATTCATTCCCACTATTGCTGTGCTCTCACTCTCACTCATACATACGAATAGATATTATTAAACATAACATATAATAAAAATATATGAAAATCATTAATGTTTTTGTAAGCGTTCTTAACGATAGCGTCAGTCTATGGCTCTGTAAAAGCACAGTTAGATTGAGTAGAGGGAAGAGTAGGGATAGGAGAGGATGAGGTCTGAGATAAATGTAGAACACTTTGTATCAAACGCCTGGTTTCCAGAGCCCATAGAGAACTGATCCACTTTTACCATTGGTTTGGGTAATGAACAGAGGATTGGCAGCAAATACTCTTTCGTATACACTATTCCCAAACACTGTTCCACTGTTTCAGATGTTATAAGAGTTTTCGTTCATTTTATTCACAGATTTGTTTCAAAAAATAAACTTTTCATTCATAGACACCATTGAGTGCCAGAAGTTGTAAAGAGAGTGTGAACTCAATGAACGCCTGGAAAGGCATTATAATTACAGTTATGTTTAGTGTTCACTGTTTCCCATTCATACCTACATCTGCTCGTCTCCCTGTCCCTGATTGGCGAAAAATGGCCCAAACCTTGTCGTAAACAAACGTATTTCACATCAAATATATTTGAATTAGACTTTTTTGTTCCCAAATTATAACAAAAAGCATTCATTTTCAGTGAAATTTTGCTCAACTTTTATATTAAGACAAATAATAAACAAAACGTTTGTTTCAATTGTATTCAAACTTTTGTCACTTTTAAGACTTAAAGTTTAAGACATTTGGATAATGTGTTTGAATTTGGGATTCAATTGTCAAACAAATGGACATAAATTGATGTCTAATTGAAAACTCAATAATATTTTTAGTGAGAAATGAATGACTTATGAAAATAGTTGTCAACAAAACGACAGAAAATAAGTAAAAGTTAAGCAAAAATTGTTTGACTTTCGGCAACAAAAAACTACTTCTAATACTAATGGCTTTGATTCACAACTGATTGCAAAAGCAAATAGTGTTGAGAGTTGTTAATAATGTCATATAATTGGTGAATGCGATCCTCTCTCTCATCTGCCGGCGCTCTTCTTGTCTCTGGTGTCGAGTAAACTACAAGACAGTTGAGTCAGTTCTTGTAGGAACGGGTAGTTTTGTTTTGTGCCAAAACCCTCACAACTAAATAATATTTTGTGCCGACTCTTCGCTTTATCACCGGCACTGACAGTTAGACACAGGCATAAGGTTTTACCCCATTTCTGCCTACGAGGGACTCATCAGTCAGTTGTGTTCTCATGTTTAGGCTATTTATTATTGAGCTTATTTAGCTTCCAGACCCGACTCACTAAAAGCTAACTGTGCTCTCACTATAACGGATAGTATTTTATTCGTAATAATAATTACTGACACAACGAATAATAGGATATAATAATAGAGAATCCAATCCTAAGAGAAATTGTATGAAAAATACTTTAATAATAAAAATAATAAAACTCAAACATAAGGCTAACACAGGATGTGAGTCAAGCACTGGAATGTAAGTCTAGCTCTCAATTATATTTAACATTATTTCATATTTTCTTTCATTTGTTTTGTGATTAAAAAAGTATTTTATGTCTATTTGTTATAAATTTAAATAATATTTTCATTTTTTAAAACAAATTTTTGTTTTTTTTGCATTCAATTTAATAAAACATGATTTCAATGCAAATAAATTTACGAATAGTGTTTCAAATGTTTATTTTTATGCGGTTTTGAATTCACTTTTGAGCTTTGAATTGATTTTTTTCACTATATCTTTGAGAAAATGATTTTCATTTTTTTATTTAGACTTTTGAATGATTTGCGGAAATAAACAAAATACAAAATATAAGGGTTTTGTGAAAACAGGGCTTAAATTGAATTTTCTTTGTTGTGATATATTTTGATTAAAATATAATTATTATTTTCTTGACTTAAATAAATAGATAACAAAAATCAGTGCTTAATATTAGTTTCAAATTGAATGAGAAATTCAATTCTAGAATATCATGAATAAAATCAAATATGAATTGACAGTAAACAGAATCAGAATATTCTTTGAGTCAGTGGTAAAGGATTGCATGAATTGTTGATAACGTGTTTCAATAGCAACACTCTTTTCATCAAAACTTTTTGCACAAAACTTTTATATTTCAAATGTTAATCAAAATTCATGATTTAATTCAGTATTTTTCAGAACTCCACTGAACTTGACTTAAAAGGGAGTGAAAACAACACTACATTTAAGAGCACTGGTAGGTCATAGCAGACTATTCTGTATTTCATTGATAGCACTTTTGCCAGAGTCTGGTATATATTTTAAGAGTGTTTTATTTTAAGAGCACAAGTATTAAGAGGAGAGTTCAGTGCTTCCATAGGTGCCGATGGAGTATAATTCACAACTAACTCAATAATCCCATTCGAGATTCCTGTGCTCATCGCACAGTTAGCACTGTTATGGAAAGAGAGGCCAAAATTTCCTCCCATTCCTCTATCCCCTGAATAAATAAGATTTATTGATCACATCTAGAGATCAACTTTAGCTCACATTCAGTGTATGTTTGCATTCATTTATTATTTAATGATAGGCTCTCTCTCTATGTTTCACTCAATGATAGACTCTCTCTATGTTTCACTCAATTATTTATTTATTTAATTAATTTACATCACAATTATATATATTTTTATTTATACATACATTGTATAAATGGTTATATACTTTGTGTGTGTTTTTCAGTTTAATGTAGGAATTGATTGAATTTCTGGTGCACTGATAGCGAGTGATAACATATTTGAAAAACAGACCACTTTTTAATACATAATTAATGAAATTGATTGTAAAGTAATTGCAATTCTGATTCATATTCATTATAAACAGGGCTAACCAGAGGTTTGTTTGATTTTATAGCTTAACCTATTGTCAAATAAATTCATTTATCAATCAATCAATTGTTAATCCATTTTAGATTTTAAATATAAAATTCATAGTTTATAACAAATGCAAATAACCTAGTTTACAATTGTCACGCATAATAAATCTAACTATAAATATATCAAACGATACATATTTTTCAGTGAATAATAATATTAATAAACTTTGAAATTTTAATATTTCATTTATACCAAGGTTTTTTATTTCTAATATTTTTTTATTGAAAAATGTATAAATATTTTGAAGATTTAATAAATATTTTATACATTTATATCATATATAAAACACATTTCAAACAACACTTAAAATGAAATATTTTATTATTTAATCTCCAAATGTCTTAAAAATAAAATTTTAATATAAGTCTAACTTTTTTTTATTATTTCTTAAATATTTGTCAAAATTTTTGAAAAAAAATCTTTTATAAAAATTAAAGGAATTTTGTTTCAAATATTTTTGTCATTTTTTTATTCAAATATATATTTAAACTGAGTTTTGATTTATTCGTATATTTATTACAAATGAATGAATGAATACTTTCGCGGCTATTAATGACGTGACCTGACCTGGATATCAATGTATTTGAAATGACAATAGTGTTAGTAATTTTTTGCAAATAATGTAATGGAAACTCATTTTGATTATGAAATTAATCACTAAAAATGTGTACAAAATATTGTTTTATTATTAATAGATTCACTAAAATATAAGTTACGCCCAAAACCCAGAACCAAAAGAATTTGCAAAAAATCACTCAAAAAAATTCAAAATTCATTTCCCGTTCAAACAGATTATATAATTTGAAAAAAGGTCTAAAAAATTGTATATTAAATGGAAATTTAAATTTAAGCCCAAATATTAGTCGTGAATATATGTTAGTAAAGAATATTCTTGTGTTTAATGCAGAATATTCTTTGAGTTATAGAGTGATGTCTTTCTATACAATAATATTCATTCATATTTTAAGAGGAAATGTTATTTTACCATAAGATTAGATGAGACAGTCATTCATGTGTTTGTCATAACAAATATTATGTAAAAAATATATATTCTTTAAAATATATATTATTCTTAACATAAAGAGCGACACAATTGTGTGTAATATAAAACTTTAACAGAAATTACATTTTTTTTGTTTTGTTTTTTGGTGTCATTTTTTGAACCAATCCTTATCATGAATACAATATATCATACATAAGAAAAGTATACAATACTTTCACTCCGGTGAAAATGATTCTGTTGAGCTCAACAACAAATATCGATTCATAGCACAAAACATAGACTTTTTTGTTACACAATAAAAGCAAAAAATATATAAAAATTTATTTTTATATAAAATATATGATATTTTTTATTCCCCTTTTTATGTCGCGTTTTTTGTTACACTTGTTTTTATGATGACATGATTAGCCCCTTATATACAGATATTTTCTATAATTTAACGATATTTTCAATACAAAAAAAAAACAATTTTCTTGTATTGGGTGCAAAACAATGCAATTATGATTACAATCCGTTCCCCTACTTGTGATGAAATCCCATCCTTCAAAAAAGTAGGAGCTTTTCGAGTGCAATGTATTTAATATATATGAGTCAGACATAAGGGTCAGGGGGTGTCAGGGGGTGTCAGTAAAAGAGTATTTTCATGTATTTCATGCAAACAATACTTTCAATAATTTATTTGACTTTAAATCCAAGAAATATTTTCAAACCTTTTAAAAAACAAAACACAATTTAAAAGTAGTGTGACTTTGTTCACAAGGAAAGGGTTATTCTTGAGTTGCTGTTGATCCTTCGAAGACCCCCTTGGTCATATTTCTATATGTTGTCATATCGATTCTGACGATCTGAAGTAGAGTCAAAAAAGTAAAACCCAATACAACTTGTAATATAAGTTTCAGTTTTTTTTGTTGTTGTGATTGAAATAAACTGTAAAAACATGTTCTGAAAGACAAAAATGATTTCATGTTTTATGAGATAAAGAAAGAGTGAAATAGTGTTAGGAATGAATCGATTTTACATTCATTTACAATCAGTTGTTAAATATATATTAATAACTATAATATTAATATGCAATTAATTATTTAATTAAATGGTTTGGTGTATAAGTTACACGACATAACCTGAGCACTGGTAGCTTTGACAAAGATTTATGACTTTTTATTATTCTTGTAAATTATCTCAAAAAACACAATACTTTCAACAAAATATCTATTTTATAACATAAGACATAACACACTTTCGTTGCAAACAATTTCACACAATATTTCCTTAATTTTTTATATCATATCTAATAAGTGAACAATTTTTAAGACATCATTGTTTCCACTCCAATGACATAACATCACAAACAGTGAACTGTTTTTTTTCACTGTTTTATTGCCTACTATTTAGTGTTAATATTTTGTAGGGATTTTCACTCGACTCGACTCCTTTTGAAAGCCTATTATATCAAGGAATTATAATTTGCTTTTTTCACTCACATATCGTTTCAAACAGATTATGAAACAAACATTTTAGACATAATATGAAACGCTTTAATAAAAGACAAATAAATCACTTAAAAAATGTTTTGTTTAATATTTGTATTACTAGTGAAATAGGAAATTAAATTATAGGCGTTTTTGTCATCTCATGTGTACATTAATCAAACACAGTTATTGCTACCCTCCGGTCCCATCGGAACAGTTAGCTTTCTTATGCACATCACTGATTGTATTGTTTTAAAATATTTGTTAAGACTTTTAATTGCTTTAAAAGTCTTTGTTATCGAAAACAATGATTTTTATTCATAAGAAAGTTATCAAAAATTTATTTAAACAAAAGTTGCAAAAAAACGTTAAAATGAATTCAATTAAAGTATAAAAGCATTTAAATTGTTATTAATCTCTGACAACAACCAAAGCGTGAATTGAATTTCTGTATTATTTTTATCAATTTGTTGTTATTTTCATTGAATTTATATAAATATCTGAATATTTTATAATTAAATATATTCTCTGAAAACACATTAACGTAATACAAGTCCAGAGAGAAATGTTGAGTAGATTTTCGCACAAATAGTTTCATACAATGTGTTCTATAATCAGATGTTTTGTGGATTACAATAGCAAATACTGAGACACCCATAGAAAAACCTAATGTAAACCTAATGGAAGTGTTAATTGAAATATCAGTACAGAACTGAATGTCACAACTGATTGTTTGACTAATTTCTCACTCAATTCAGATCTCAATTACCGGAAAAAACGAGAATTTTTTGGTCACCTATTCATTGGACAAACATTTTATGTGTGCTATCAATACGGCTGTAAAAGGTATGACTGGTTTCAAACAAAATCCTAAACAGTAGGCATTGGTAGCATATATAGTGAAAGAGATTTATAGTTAATGGACAGTAAAGGCTTAGGGGTTGAAGAGTTGCCATGACTTCCTCGTGACTAACATCACGAACTGCAGTGAACCGAACGGTCGGTGCTTTCACTAATGGTTAGACTCAAAGAAAGGTCATTTAATTCGATTAAATTGCTTATTGTCTTAAGTTATGTAATATATTTTGTGCTGGCATTCAATCGGTTCCTTCGCAACCTCAACCCCGAGAGGATAGGGAGAAAAGGGTTGTCACTAATTCCTAACACATATTATTTTCTCCCCCTTTTCAGCTGTAAATAAAACTTTTTCCTTTCAAATCATTAGAGGATTCAGAGCTCGAGTGAGTGAAACCGCAGACACAGACATATTGAGGGGGTTGGGAGGGCTGTTGTAATATTGTTTATGCATTTAAGTATTCACATAACAGTGTACACTGTGAGTAGGGTTTGTATCTGAAGCTAAAGCAAGTCATATATCATATAAAATACTTTCGATAATATTTTTACGCATCGATTGAAGACTGAAAAAAATATAAAAATATTTTTGAACCCATTTATGGGAAAGTAGTTTAAGTGAAGAAGCATTACATATATTGGTTGATCACATACACATACCAGTGCTTTACACATCTTTAAACTCTTAACAACATAACTTATTTTTCCGCAATTTTTTTCTCCTAACATATACTTCAAGAATATTCTTATATTCAGTATTACAATGGACTCAACCGATCGTAAATGAAAAATATGTTTTTGGTTTAAAAACTTTTTATATTATATATCAAAAGATATTATGTTTTTGCCAACGATTTCCTTCATTTCATTGTATTTTCATTTGATTTTTCAGTTTTCAATCATATTTTTTCATTCAATGTTGAAAATGCACTCAAAATTTATGCACAAATTATTGAATCTATTGTTGACTTACTGTTGAGTCTTATTGAAATCTTTTGTGAAATATAGACATATCTGAAACAGAAAATCATTAATAAGGTTTAACACTGGATCTCTTATAGACGTATAAAACATTTGACATTTGGTCTACTATTAAACCGCTTATTATTATTGTTGTGAATAACATATAACAATCAGTGAATTATTCAATGAATCAAAAAATCAAATATAACTAATAAATCCATGCAATCATTGATATATAAAAGCAAATCAATAATGAAATGCAATAAAAATATTTCTAAGAGTCAGAGAAATTGAGGCAAAATATGATGCCATCAGAAAGACGTGATTGCTTTCAATGGTGGGAAGTTAGCTCTTGAGTGATAGTAATCTAACATTTACTAAATACTCAGTCAATTGCTTAAGAAATATAAGATATTCTCAACACTACTCTAAACTTGAATTCCTGTGTAATCTATACCAAAAACTGAGGGAATATTGCATTACATTCGCCAATAGTTTCAGTTTTCTTACTCTTACTTTATTTCTAATGTATTGATTGGTTATTGATTTTATTTTAGACGCAAAACATTTCTTCAATACTCAGGTCTTCATTCAAATTATTGGATGTTTTGGTTTAAAGACTTTATTCATGAAAAGAGAAGAAAAACACAAAATATCGATAAAAACAAAAAGTTTTTTACGTTTAATGTCTTATCGAAAAACGGATTAAAGTTATGAGACTTTGAATGGTTTTTATGTCAAACAGTACTCACTCTTACTGTCAGTAATGAACTGATATTAAACTGAACTTAAAATTATCGATAGATTAGTGGAAAATACATTCGCTTTTGGTTTACAATGAGGTAATGATAGAGATTTTAATACTTTCCTTTAGATTTTAAAACTCCCAGTGCTTTATCCTGCAGTCATTTGACATCAATCATGCAATGGTGACAATGACTGAGTCCTAGCGGACTGACTGGTTGTTAACTTAAAGGGAAAAATAGATTTTAGAGAAAATCTTTGATCAGAAAAATACACATTCAGTGAACTATCAGTGCATTTAAAGCGCAGATCATTTGACATCAAATTTTCATTTTATAGATTTTGTCATATCTGTGGACAACCGGATTTGTGCTACTCTTACGCCAATACCATTGCCATAACTAATGCCTATCAGTGCCCAAACCATTCACAACAAATATTATCATTTAAGTGAAGCAAAAGATCAATTCTGATGTCAGAGTAGGAAAACTAAAAACGGATTTATATAACAGTCTCTAAACAGTCGGAAGAGATTTGAGGCAAACGTTGAGACAATTTTGTGTTCAATCAAAGCAATAGTTTTACAATTTATTTGTTTAGTCGTTATTCACTATCATATTATTGTTTAGACTTTTGTTTAGACTTTTGTTTAGTCCATGAAATACAAAGACAAATGTTTGTCACAAATGATTGCATCGAAACTGAAATATTCATTAAATATCTATTTTTCAAAAGCATTACCAAAACTGAAGTTTATTTTAAAAATAAAACTAACATTTTCTGAGGGCATAACCATTTGTATAGCATTTGGATCGACCTTTTCTGTGTGCTCTCCCTTTCTCTGTTATCATTATTATATCTAACGGTGCCATTAGACGAGAAGTCTTCTTCACTCTACTGTATATTTGATTACATTTTCAATCATAACTTATTCTGCATTAGATTTACTCACTATTTGTGTAAACATTGAGAATATTCTGGATTTTGTTCAGAATTAAACAAAATATCTTAATATTTGTGAATATCTTAATACCAGTGCTGGCTTTATACCAGTGCTGTCCTTATACCAGAGTTCACTTATAATTTTAATATCTTATACTAAGTTACTCTAAGATGCCATCCCTTTGGCCTTTTGTCGCACAAATATTTTCATTAAAAACAAAAGGAAAGCAGAGATTCATATGAATCAGTCGTTTAGATATCTAGTCTTCTTTCGATTCAATTGTTTCCGATCAAATCAAGTGCACATTAAGAAGTGCAGTCAAAGTGAATTATACTGTGACACAAACTACCCGACCATTATGGACAGGTGCTAAGAGTTTAATCTTGTGGTTGTGTGAGACCTGTATGTTGTGATGGATCACATATTTTGACCCTTTTTAATTTCAGTTTTCCGAAGGAAATTGAAATATATAGTTTGATCACGATGTGTGTGTGTGTGTGTGTGTGTGTGTGGGCCCCCCCCCACTGAAGGGAAAAAGCCTATGGGGATTTAACAAGGGATTTTTACTCTAGAAATGGGGATTTTACATTCCGGTGAGAGCAGATTTTTAGTGTGACATTTACCTGTGGGACTCAATTTACTATGTAAAACCCCATAGACATTCCGGTGAGAGCAGATTTTAGGACGATCAGATTTTTAATAGGTGTTTCTCCATAGAGAGGTTAACAATAGATTTCTCCATACAGGGGTTAACGAGGGATTTCTCCATAGAGGGGTTTTCAATAGGCCTTTACTATGGGATTCTCTTTGGGGGTTTAACATAATGGTTCTCAATGAGTACATATTTTCAATAGGCCATTAACATGGGATTCTCTATGGGGGTTTAACATAGGGGTTTCCAGTGAGTACACATTATCAATAGGCCATTAACATAGGATTCTCTATATGGGTTTAACATAGGGGTTCTCAGTGAGTATACATTCTCTATGGCAGTTTAACATGGGATACTCTATGACGGTTTAATATGGGTGTTCTATGTGAGTAAACATTTTCAATAGATCATTATCATGGGATTCTTTATGGGGTTTAACATGAAGGATTCGTAGTGAGTAAACATTTTCAATAGGCCTTTAACATGAGAGTCTCTATGGGGTTTAACATGAAGGATTCGTAGTGAGTACACATTTTCAATTGGCCATTAACATGTGAAACTCTATGGAGTTTTAACATGGGGGTTTCCAGTGAGTACATATTTTCAATAGGAGTTTTTCTATATTTTAAAATTTTTATATTTTTGAAAATAATTAGATTTTGTTTTTGGAAAATTAAAAAATATTTCCAGGAATTAGTAAACTAATTATTTAACATTAATACTAATTTCATTTACTGAAAACTGAAATTATAGTTTTGACTCATTCCTTGCTTTATTAATAATTAGTTTTCAGTCGTAGAGGACATGAAATGAATTGCTTTATTAGTAAAAATAAATTGTTTTCCGGTCTTAGAGGACATGAAATATATTTAAGTATTAGTAAAAATAAATTGTTTTCCGGTCTTAGAGGACATGAAATATATTTAAGTATTAGTAAAAATAAATTGTTTT
>JAQGAT010001252.1:0-16186 GCA_034687845.1 Pantelozetes paolii
TACTGTTGTTTGCGTACAACCGCTAATGGTTAAGAGAAAGTGGGCTCTAAGCCCACACTTTGTTAAAGACTGCTCTAATGGACTATTTTATTATAATAACAACTTTTAAATGACATTGTATCTATTAATATAAATCATATATAATAACAACGTTTATAAAAAAATATATCATTTATTATTCAATTTTATTGTTAACACCATTTGAAATGTGTTTATCATTATTGCTATGCATTTCATAAGTCCTTTTGTAAAAGTCATAAAACATATAGAAGAAGAAGAGCGGCTGTGGAAACGCAATCCATAACCAAAAGGCCGGATATCCTCTCTGAAAGAATATGAATATAAAGCCATAAACACCAAGCACAATAAATTGCGCAAGCTGAATTAGAGTGATGTATTTCTTCCACCATAAATACTTGCGAACCTGCGGTCCAAATGCAGACAAAAAGTAATACGAATACATAATAAAGTGAATCAATGTATTCATAAATGTAAACAATTTCACCCCGGGAACAAACGGTGCAATCTTCATTAGTAACCAACCAAATATCGGCACTGATATGTGGTGGTAGAGATGCAACATGGTTATATGGGAGTCCTTCTTTCTTAATGCAAAAAATACTGTATCCAGTAAGTCAAACATCTTGGAAATAAGATACATGTACCCTGTTTGTTTATAAATTAAAATATTAATTGAAATAGAGAAAAGTAAATTAAGTTTACTAACCCATCATGATTAATTTTTGTGTTTTAACATTGGATGTTTTGTCAGTTGGAAAGTCGACATTAAGTAATTCACTGAAATGAAATTCTTTCCAAGTTTCAATAAAACTCCATAAATTGCCCAGAGCCATTATAGCGTTGTATACCAATATTACTTTACGTAAATCATAAGGTTGCCGATCTTTCATGTGATCCGGTATCAATTTAGTCACTAATATATAGTAAAATGTAAATGTAATTATCGGAAAAACAGGTGTTATATCGATAAATGGCAAATGTTTTGTTCTGGGATCTTGATATTCATTCCAATAGTGAAATAAATAATAATTAGCGATCCTTGCCCAATTGTCAAATGTTAATAAAATATCGTACATTTTTACTTGATTGCACTTGATTATTTTAAATGAATTTAAATAAGTTGAATCTTTGAAAATATTATAATAATACACCTTTCTTATATATACTGGATTTGATGAATATTTCTCACGACTAATCAAACATAATTGAAGTATATTTTAGATTTTTCATTAAATTTATTTCAAATGTATTCTTGATTGTTTTATTTTACGTTGATAGTTCCGCTATGTTTTCTTTACACGTATATAAATTATGGTTTACCACATAAGCATTGAGTGATTGATTGCCAAATGATTTATATTTTCTCAAAATTTTCCACAAAATAATTGATTATATTTTGTTTCAAACAATTTGTTTAAATTAATCGCAATTTTGTTTCCTTAATAATAATTATAAAGAATTTGCGAAAATCTATTTTAGAAATATGAAATTCACTTAACGTTACCTTGATTGTTTTTAAAGTTAATTATCGCATAAATGTGAAACATAATAAAAGTTATGATATTAAATCTTTTATATTATTATAAGCTATTACATTTTATAATTAATTGTGTTCAAGACAATCTATATTATAAAAAATTCTTGTACATTTATAAAATAAAATATTTTTTCATTTATTAAATATTTTTTATTTAATTTCAATGATTAGAGAAGTTTTGGTTTTTAAATGCATAAAAATATTATATATTGATATAAAATGTAATTATAATTATGTCTCAAATAAATTGACAGAAAGTAAATCCACTTGTGTTCACATCTTTGTCTGATTTGTTTTACTTTTAGTCTTAGTCTTCAGATTAGTTGATGTCTTCACTGTTGTCTTAAAAGTAATCCTAAGCACTCCGTTATGAATTGTCATTGCTTTCATTTCATTGAAATATGTGGCAAAAAACGGTGATAATAGTACCACAAACAGCCATTGAGTGATTGCGCTGATTATATGTGGTATATAACCATCGTCATTTGTATTCCAGTGTAGACGCTGTTTAACCTTTGTATTCTTGGTCACCGCAAACGACCAAATGCCACAAACCAGTGATATAATGAATGTTATCAAAAGTAAAGCCGTTATTATTATACGGATTTTGGCGATTAGTTTGGAGTTTATCTGTTATAAGAATTTGATCTTTAAGTAATGTTTTAGAGGTGAAGGGTAAGTATTCACGATTTATTTATTTTCTCACCTGAGGAGACAAACGCAAAGATATCCAACTCTTTATAGCTGTGAACACAAGTATTGATAAAAATAAAGAGATGCAAAGAATCGGATGAATGATTGGGAACTCGTTTGACCGGAAGCTGACCACAGAAGTGATGACCACTACTATATCAATGGCTAAATAAAGTGACCATCGATTCATTTTCAATAACTTTTTTCTGTGCTTTTGAATCGATTCTTTCAATTGTATTATATTATCGCTTAAAGTGTAGATTGTGTTCAGTTGTAGGTATTGTAGATAACTTAGTATTGCGACTGAAATAATAAAGGTCAAGTAAATAATTATTGTCAATATTTGTGGAGAGTTGATTAAAGTATAAAATTAAAATGTTTCTGATTATTTTAAAATTGATAATTAATTTTGTTTGAAACATTCAAAAAGCAATAAAAAATATTTGCATTTTTCTGTGAATACTCACATATTAAAGCAATAATCAGGAGTATTTGAGAGAATAATCCAGATTCAATAGGTAGAGCACCGGTATCACTGGTATATGGCAGAAATGGGTCGACGTTTTCATTATAAACGGCCACAAAATATCTATTAAAAGGAGAAAATATATAAAGTTTTTAATATTTTTAGATTTAATATTGACTTTAAATCTTACGGCAGAAGAAGTAAAACCGGAATCAGAACTGAGATGACAATCGGATAGATATAAAGGCGAATGAAATTCATTTTCAATGTGTTTCACAAAATATACAAAAATCTTAATTAAGTCTCAAATGTTTGACAACCAAACAGTTTTGCAACGGATTTATGAATGACTTTGTGTTGAGAAAGAAATATTGTTTTTTAATACTAAAAACATTATGCTTTTGTGTGGAAATATGGGATATTAAGGGGTAGTTTGAAATTCATAAGCTTTAAATCTCCCACACAATCAGCCCTTTCTAATGTAATGCCTTGAAATCTAATAATGTCTAAAATTATTTATTTGTATAAATACCCCTTAAAATGATTTAATTATTGACTGATTTTCTTGATTAGTAATTAAATAATTATAGTAATCACTAATAATACTTTTTACCCCTGATTTTATGATCACATGTATTACTATGAATGCATTCATATTTCATGACTTAATGCTTGTAAAATGCTTTTTAAAAGACTCGAAGGTTAGTTAATAAATGAATTATTTATAGAAATAATGAGTAATTTTTTCACTAATTAAACGCTTTTTGTGTATCTATTGCTATAATCAATAAACATATTAACAAACAATAGATGCAATGCTTTTTGTAAAAATCATATCAAACTTGAATACCTATTCAAAAGCTAATTAACCAATGATTTTATAAAATCGTGTTTACAGTTAAAGTCCGACTATTTTCTCATTGATTTCGCTTTTATGTAAAACAAAAAACATTTGAAGTGAAACTTGTTTTTTCATTCAAACTCTAAATATAATTCAATTTATGTTTGTTTAAGGTTTGAAAACAAGTTTACATTCATTTTATTTAAGTCTTACATCATTTCCTAAATAACTATTTGAATGATTATTTTTCACTATTTTGTCATCACTTAAATAGTTTTAATATTTTTATATTGTAATAACAAATGGATAATAAGTTATTTTAAAATGGACTTGAACAGTAATTGATAAGTTTATGTAATTTTTATAATTATTACTTGTTTTTGTCGAATGACTGACAAAGTAGTGAACATTGAAATGCATTTTGCATTCAATTCTATATAAGGTTTTTGTAAATTATTGTTCATTTACTAACTTATGGTATGATTCAGACGACTCCCACACATGTTATGAAAAAGACAAAAACATTACTTTTGATTCAATCTCTCATATCTTTGTCATTCAAATCAGGCACAGAATATAAAACATTTTTTACATAATCTCTAAAATCTAGATCATCTTTTTGCTATTAACATCAATGTTATTTTATACAGAGAAAACAATTTTAACTGAATTTACTATTGATCCAGGTGATCAAACATTATTAATGCATGTCTTCTTGTTTATTCAAATGTTAAATGTTTTCAATAAAATCAGAGTTAAACTCATTATCCTTGAATTGAGTGCTGAGTCGAAGTCCTATTGAATAGATCTGAACTAGTTTAGTTTATTTAAAAAATATTCAGAATGAATGAAAAATATTTTCTTTTTGTTATTTTTAATTTGTTATTATATAAACATTATATCCGATGCAGTGAACCACCAAATCTTGAAGAACTGGAAGATTCAGAGAATTGGGTGGAAATTAGTGATGAAATTTGTAAAAACACTCATTCAATAGATATCCAGAATCAAATAGAAAAGTGTAATGAATTGGATCCGTATTATCGGTTTGATGTAAGGATTTATTATTAATTCAAATTTATTGTCAATTATTTTTAAATGTTATCCCATTAGAGCCTAACTAAGCAATGTGAAAAATTGAGAGCTCATTCCGGATCCAATTATTATAATGAGGTTAAAGGTGATTGCGAGGTGAGATAATAATAGCAATCATTTCTTTGATAACGTTTATAGAAATACTTCAAAATATTATTACATTTTTATCTCAATTATTGATTTTTGAGTTTAATATTAATGACAATATTTACTTGTGTTTAGTACCAGCAATGTTATGATAAATTGAGCAAGAGTACTGAGTTTAATAAATTGAGTAAATACGTGGACGGCTTATCAGAAGAAACAAAGATAAATAAAGGACACGAAAAATATGTATGCTCATTTTACTATTTCAATTATGATGTTTATATGAATCGTGAAACCACTTAAACATAATTTCATTTTATATCTAATATAAATGTTTCATTAATTTCAAACAGAATTGCATTCGAAATGTTTTGGGACTAAAGATTTGAATCATTTATTAATTATAATTAAAAATTTAATTAAATATAAAAATAAGTAATTATTTTGATTTAAATAACAATATTTTGCAAAAAATAGTCTATCGTTTGTAATATAACGACTGTTTTATTGAATAAATAATAAGTATTTTAATTTTCACTTCAATTATGAATACTATTAATGATGTAATAAATCCAAAACAAACTGCTATTAAAGCACTTTCTAATTGAAACAAATATATGGGTGAGTAGTCGTGAGATTGATGTTTGTCTGCAATTGATATTGTAATCATATTCAGCGATATTTTTTGCATTTCCCGTCGTTGCCAGTGATCTAAAAATCCAGCCTTCCTTAGCGTAGATATACTGGAAATAAATGCTTTTAGGGTTTGAACATCAAAACAAAATTAATTACAATTTATTGAATTCATGTTTGCGCTCGAAATCCATTCTCATTGGAATTGATAGGATATCCAGGAATAAAATTGAATCCTCAACATCAGGGGGTATATTGAAATGGTGTGCCCCATAGGTATTGATACCATATAAGAGCGCTTCACGGAATGATATGAAAGCCATTCGGTCTTTACTATTCAAAACCATTAATAACCCATCTGTGTCATTTTCCACACCTTTCAAATCAGGAGCCAATTGTTTTCCGACACCTGTTGTGGACTCCTTCTCAGAGAGAAGATTGTTTACAATTAAGGGTTTGTAATGTTTAATGAAAACCTTTATTGTTTCAAAATAAGCGTCACTTTTAGTGGCAATGGTTTGTATTTGATGGCTCTTCTGTGCGATCGCCAACTCCTCCACAGTATTTATATTATTGATTCTCGTGGGGAAAGCCATCAATGAATAGAGACATCCGCTATAACTGGAAGTCAGTACAAGACATGTCAATAACCAACCGCTTATTATAGGCCTAAAACTATTCGGTAAACTGTGTTTGAATTGTTGCCTAAAGAGAGAGCAAATTGTGGGCCAAATGACACATAAAATATCGTTTATTTTTTCATTCATTTTTGAGTTGAAATACATTATTATTGCGATTAATAGTAATGAAAATGATATTGAAATCCAAATATATGTATCAAAGGGTCTAATAATTAAGCCTAAAATGGGTTCAGCTTTTGATTGTCTGGTAATAAATGTGACGCCAGTTATAATATGAGGCGATAAAAAGTGAGCAATGTCACTTCGCTCCTCAGTTATGCTTATTCCACTTATTCCAAAATCTACTTGCTTCAATAGATCATAAAAACATTTTTACATTCCTCTAATTGATGCAAAAATAGAAAATACCTTGGTATTTATTAATCCGAACAATTGAGTCCATGTATTGTTGACTTTGACGCCCAAATTATCACATTTTATCAATTTATACGTAAAATTCAAGTAAATACTCATTATTTCTAGCATTTCTGCTTCAATACCCCTAAACATAATCAATTCATTCGTAATGTTTTCATATCTCAAGTATACAAAAGGGGGTATCTGTTCAATGAGTATCAATTAATTCATTATACAGTATATTAACAATATTTACAAACCTCTGCAGTGGCCACTTTATAGGTCACCATGATTTTATCAGGATACAATTTACTGCTGTTAAAAATGAACTTGAATTTGAATAAAAATGCTTTTATTAGTAAACTATAGGTTAAAAACGTGTCATTAATATTGATTATAAAAATCATTAACTTATTTAATAACTTAAACATTAAGCCTAAGACTAATTATATTTAATGTTATTTTCATTTTATTTAATAGTTTTTATCAATAATTTAATCAAAAATATATTTACTTGTTTTTCAAGAGAGATGTAGAGTCTGAACAAGGTATTCTATGTTTTTAATCTTTGTAGAAACAATAAAACGATAACAACAGTTACAGTGTTAGCGATATTCAGGTGTTTAAGCCAACATACAGTATAATCAGTTATAATAATGTGGTTTATATTCTTTATTTCTATGACCCTGATCATTATAATTAGTTAAACATAATACACTAATGTATAACTTGTATAACTTTTGGCATATATTTATTGATTTATAATACGTTTTCGTAAAATAACTGTAATTTCAAAAGATTTGTATTTTTTATTTCAATTCATTTGAGTCTTAAGATATAAAATCTAAATATTGATTGAAATCACATTCACTTGTATTGATTTTCAGTCAATAATTTGTTTGAAATGATTTATTATAATAGAAAATAGTGACCTAGATTAGTTTACTAGTGATAAATTACAATATATTGATATTAAGACATTAAAAGGTCATTGAAATACCTTTTTATATTCATTTCAACATTTGATTTATATTTACAGACAACTGAATGAAAAGAAATGAATCGTTTATTGACTGCAAAACATTTTAAACATTGAAGCTTACCCTGGTAATACCAGACTGGTATCCAACCTACCCAGTCGTCTATCTGCCAGTTCTGATGATTCTCTCAGCCTTTCCAACATAGCGTCGCAATTCTGGAAGGAATGGTTGAATAAGTCTATTGCAGGCAATTGTGTCAAACCGGAGCACATTTGCGGCGAAATTGTTTTGATTAAAACTATTGTAAAGACAATGCAATCGGAGACACATCACTCGAAACCTATTGCGCTGACCCTCCAGTTCATTGAGTGTTGCTCTGCACCCACGCATCAAATGACTACATCTGCTGGAGTGGTCATCGTATAGTCCACCTCCGTTTTCAGCGTCATCGACCACATCCCTGAGTCCCAAAGGACCACCAAAGTTATCCTGGTTCAGTGCTCTGATGGATCCATTTATTTGCAATATAATGGCTGCTATCTGTGCTCTCAATTGAGGTTCAGTAGTATGAGGGTCGGGGAGGTATTGATGAACCTCTGGTTCTAACCATTCAATTATTTCATTCATCTCTTCTTCAATCTGTTCTTCCGGCATGTTTTCCAACCCGTTATCTTCACCGTCCTCTCCATCTTCCCCTCCCTCCTCCTTCTCCTCTTCCTCATCCTCTATGTCTTCCCATTCATCTTCGTCGTCCCCCTCCTCCTCGGATTCCTCGTCTCCCCCCTCTTCCTGAGGTGGGTTAGGAGCCCAATAAGGGAAGAGTTGTGGCGGTTCCGCAAACTCATTCATATCATCTTTACCCTCTCCTATGTCTTCTAGGGGTAGGTTTGGAAGGAGTACAGGGGGTTCCCCAAACTCATCGATATCATCTTCACCCTCTCCTATATCTTCGAGTGGTTGGTTAGGAAATAGTTGTGGGGGTTGTGGGTTGTCTTCATCCGATGATTCGGCCATAAGTTTAGTAAAAACAAAAGTGTTTTCAAATTTTTAAAAAAATATTTTCAATTGTTTTTCAAATTTAAAAATATTTATTGATTTTTGAAAATAATTTTTTGAAATTCACTTAAAATTAAAAGTTTTTGAAATGATTGACAAAATATGGGAACAAATGCACAAAATATTAGTCAAAAAGAATTGGATTTATTGAAGAAAAAGGGGTTTAGATTGGACTCAAAACCACTGAATTCTGGCGCCTATGCAACGGTATATAAGGCCAGAAGTGATGGACGAGATCTGGCGATCAAAGTGATAGACTGTGAAATGGTTTCCGATGACTACAGACTGCGATTCCTTCCCCGAGAGTTGTATGCATTGAAGAGACTTAAACATCGGTTTATAATTACTGTTGAAAACATTTTCACTATTAATAACCGGGTATTTGTGGTCATGGAGTTGGCAGAGGGCGGGGATCTCATTGATTTTGTCACCTATGGGTCTATAGATGAACCGAAGGCTAAACTATTCTTTCGTCAGATATCCGAAGCGTTGGAATATATGCACAGCACAGGTATAGCGCACAGGGATCTCAAGTGTGAAAATATTCTTCTGGATAAGAGCCGAACTGTCGCCAAATTATCTGACTTTGGTTTTGCCCGAACCTGTTATGACAACAAGACTGGGAAACGGATGTTATCGCAGACACAGTGCGGAACAGCAGGTTATGCCTCACCCGAGCTATTCAGTGGCAAACCATTCGATCCCATTCGGAGTGACTGTTGGAGTGTTGGCTGTATTTTGTATATAATTCTTACGAAAACATTTCCCTTCGGTTCAGACAATGTAAAGGCTATAAAGCGCCGACAGTTGAAGAAAAAGATTAAACTACAAGAGCTGGAGCTGACAGAGCACTGCAAAGATCTTATCTCTAAACTCCTTGAAACCGATTTCAATATCCGTCTAAATATGAAACAGACTTTAAATCATAAATGGATTAAAAACATCAGAGTTTAAGGGTTTTAAAGGATTTTAAGGTTTCATTCAGTTTTCCATTAAATGTCTAATAAATACACAAATTCTTCACTTTTTTAGGCTTTAATTCATTTATTAATTATTTTTTTGTGAAAAAAATTTATTTTCAAAATCACAAAAAAATTTAGAAATAATTACAAAAAGCATTAAAAATGAAAAGAAATTTACATTGATCATTTAAACATTTAATCATTTAATCAAAATAACAGCAAAAAAATGAATATAATATAAGAAATAAAATAATTGTCAATAAATTGAAACAAAATTTCAGTTCATTTCAAACATTACTTTCATTTAACTAAAGGACAGAAAAAATATTTGATTTGATTTGCGATTAAATCATTGAATAAAGTGTTTGATTCTTAAGTGAACCGAAATGTCTGACAGTTTAGAGGTTTTGAAATCACATTCATTGCAAAGCAATCCATGTTTGGTATCAAAAGCTCTCCGAAAGTAGGGTCTGACGATGACCAGGGTTGCCAACTCACGGCAACACCTGTCAAAAGTGCATTTCCTATAGTCTAAGAGCACATTATTCTCAGCCAGAAATCGTGTGAACTCTTCTGAGGGAACGGTTGTTTCGTCAGCCCTATCATCGATGACCACAATATCATCCAATCCTTGAGAACCGCAATTATTGTTAAGAAAATTGGTTTCATTTTTGACCACAACTTTGTCATTGATTTCATTGATATGCACTTCCTTTCCAGTGATGGGATCGGTATATCGGATCCTAAACGGACAGATATGCTGGTCATGAATATGACGCTTAAAAGCCGAGTGACTGTGAGTGCGAAACAGACAGTCCATGAAAGTGCAAACATGGTATTTGTGGTCCCCTTCGAGGACATACCGTCGAAACCTATTGAGGCTTCGGTTACCGCAAACACTGGTCATAAGTTTGCCGTTTTCTATACCGAACCCGCAATTATGGTTGAGTTCATGCTGTCTAAGCGTTTTCGGATTGATATACACTTTATGACAGCCCTTTACAGTGCACTTAAACTTCCGATTCCTAAAGTGACTGCAGTTTAGATGTCGTGCCATATCTTGTGTGCGATTTGTCTTAAAGAGGCACTCAATGTAATTGGTCTTAAATATACAGAAGTAGTACTTTTGGCCATCGATTATAGATTTGGTGTAATAGTCGTCCAAATTCTTGAGGGACTGAAAGCCCCGGTAGTTCTCGTCCGACACATGACTCTTCTTCAGCGACCGGTGAATGCTTTTGTCGCTTATCTTATGGACATTGAAGTACTTATTCCTTATCTGATGGACAAAGGGTTGGCTTTTGTTTGGTTTAAGTGAAGAAAAGGTTTTCAAAATGTCTTTGATTTTCATTTGATGTTTGTTTTGGTGAATATTATAGGCCTTAAGGAAACCAAACGTTTTTCCGCACCCTTTGTAACGACACTTCAATTTAAGGCACTTTGAAATCAGATCTGTGTCTAAGTCTTGGTCTTCAGTAACCGATTGACACGTATTTATGGATTTAATCACTTCTGGCGTCGACTTTGGCTTCACTTGAATGACAGGTTTGCGCTTAGACTGCCTGTCCGTCCCATTGAAAGACTGATCCAATGATTGATCCACTGATTGGTCCAATGGTTGGACACAATGAGTGCTCACATGAGATAACATGTCCTTTAAGTAGAGCTCCGGTTGTCCGCAGTCATCGATATTACAGATAAACCACTTCTTGTCGTCGATTACCACCGTTTGGTAAAACTCAGTCATCTTTGGTCACAAATGAGACAATAATTGTAAACAAATGAGTGATAAATGAAATGAAATTAATTCTAAAAGAGATTCAAAACAAAACAAAAACTGAAAAACAATTCAACTTTTGATTCAATATTTAACACAAAAAGCACTCAAAACTGAAACTCAAATAAAAAGTGATTTAAATTCAAACGAAACGACAAATACGTGAAACAAATGCTAAACTGTAACCAACTTTTCAAAACTAAGGGAAGGGATGACCTGGAGTTTTATCCATCAATGAATGGACACATGTGTCGGTATATGTGCTTTTAATGTACAGTAGGTTTGAGTTTCCCCTCACCTTTGAATTAACAAAAAATTATAATTAATTGAAATGAAGGGAAGAATTGAATAAAAAACAGATTTTGTGTAAAACTACTGAATATTTGGACTTTTATTTCAAAGACAAATAAAAATCTATAAAACAATACAAAAATATTAATTAAAATGTGTTTTAAGACTGAATTATATATTATTTATATTGAAATCAATTCACAAATACTTATAAATAAATAAAAATATTTTCGTAATTAACGATAAAATTCAATAAAATGACGAAATATTTAGAGTTTTTTCAAGCGTTCTGTCAATTGATTGATAGGACTGTTGTCTTCATCCGGTGCTCGACTGTTGTGCTGATAATTAGGTCTCAAATTAAGATTCATTTTCTGAGTTTCTGTAAACTCTTTGACGGCTTTCCTCTTCTCCTCTGAATTCAACTCCAAATCATTTGTTTCATGAAATAGTGATTTGTGATCAAAGGGTGCGTCAGTTAAACAGCCCTTCCTTTTGTGACAAACTCTTGTCAACAGACTATCATTGAAGTCATTAATCCTTTTGTTCTGCTCTTCACTAAACACTTCTATTTCGGGTTTGGTATCCAATACTTCCAACTCTCGGGAGAGTTCCACCAAAAGAGCTCGGGTTTCGCTGAGATTGAGTGCAAACACACCGTTGTTTTGGTCGACCACCCGATCGAACAGCACTTGTTTGAAGATTTGTTTATTAAACACCCGTTTCTCCAATGAATTATCACTTATTAATCGATAAATGAAACACTTTTTGGTCTAAAAATGACATAAAAAATGAATTAAGTGTTTAAAGAGAGAGTGAATACATGAATACCTGTCCAAATCTGAAGACACGACAGGCCGCCTGTGCGTCGTGGCATGGGTTCCAACAGGAGTCGAATATAACAATACGATTGGCGCCGATTAGGTTAACACCAATCCCACCGGCCTTTGTTGAGATGAGGAAGAGTTTGATTGGACTGTCCTTTGAGTTAAATTCATTTATCAAACCCTCCCTTTCATTGGCTTTTGTCTGTCCGTCCAAACGATAATAATTTCTATCTCTACGCCATTTGATCCCCGAATGAGACACTTCTCGACTCCGAAGAAGTGTTTCCATCAGATCTAAAGTGAAAACCCATTGACTGAAGACTAAGAGTTTGTCTCCAATGGCCACACATTTATCGATGATTTCAAACAACACAACCATTTTGTTGGAGTTCTCCAACACTTCCGGCACATAGTCTTCAAAATGACTTTCAGCCCAAGAATATGAAATCAACTGTTGATTTAGTTCAGGGTCTAAGTCTTCGGTGTCGACGCCATTGGCTTTCCTGAAGATATTGTATATAATGTCCGAATGATTGCATATCTTAGAGCACACGACAAACGTCTTGAACAGTGATATCTTCTTCTCTCTCTCGGTGTTATTGAGTGTGTCCTCCAGGAAGTGATATATCAATTGCCGTTGAAATGGACACAAACGACAAAATACTACGATATCTTGTTTGAGGGGAAGGGATGTCTCCAACACAGACTCAGTTCGTCTGAAAAACAACAATAAGTTATTAATAATTAAATAAAAAGTATTTATAAACAAAACCTTTGAATAAATCCTTTCAACAACTCATTCAACACATGTGACCGCTCTCTCATCAACCGCTTGTCCTCATCGGTAGAGTCCTTGCACTGGCCGTTAGTGATTGGGTTCTCAAAAGCGTTCTTAAACTCCCATTTGTGGCCCAAATATTGGGGACGAATGAAGTCAATCATACAGTAATACTCCAGAAGTTGGTTCTGTAGGGGATATCCGGTCAACACTACCCGTCTCTTAGTCTTAATCTCTTTCACTGCTTGACTAATACCCGCGGAATCGTTCTTAAGCTTATGTCCCTCATCGCACACAACCACATCGGGTCCCGGATCTACCAGTGCTTTACGCAGTTTTTCGGCGTTTCTAATCACTTCTCGGGAATACCGTTCCTTATGATCACTGACTTCGCAAATGTGTTTGAATATTGAGAAATACTTTTCATACCCGACCAACAAAACACCCCCTTTTGAGTGCCAATCAATAATATCTTTATTACGACGTTTTTCCCCCTTTTTATCAATTGAAATGACATCAAACCGACGGTAAGGTAGCCATAGATTGAACTCTTGTGACCAATTGTTCATAACATTGATGGGAAGTATTATTAGCACTGACTTAGCACTGGTATGTCTGAGCATAACGTCTATCACTGCTATAATCTGTTGAGAGATTTAAGTTTAAATTAATTAATCGTTTGATGAATAGACAGAAAACCTGAATAGTCTTTCCTAAGCCCATGGAATGGCTTAGAATACAACCAAACCCTTCGGTGCTCTCAAACCGGTCAACAGATTCAACCAAATTGTCAAAAACAAAGCGAATTCCTCCGATTTGATGGGCTTTTACTGTTTCACCGATTCTCTTATCCAACCAAATGTCCGGTTCCTCAAATGGATGGCCGATATTGACCAGAACTCGGCCGTCGTTTTCGGGTTTATTCCAGAAATCATTTTTATGTAAAATATAATCAAACGGTTCTTCGGAGTCAATGTCCGAATCAATTGGTGAGTCACTGGACATGAAGTCAAGTCTATGTCTCAGTCTATTCAACCGTTTATTTTCCTCACGTCTGGACCGTCGGGTGTTTCTGTTCAGGTCTTCATCCGATATGACATCCACTATATCTTTACGTCTCCACTGCTTCGGCGGTGACTTTTGTTTTGCAGGCATTTTGAATAAATTAGGGGTTGACTTGACTTTCACCCCCTTTTGGACAACAATTGAATCTAAAGAGAGATCCGATTCAGTGGTCGACGGAATCAAAACAATGCTGTCATTGCTTTCAACACTCAGGGCTTCAGCGCTTCCGACACCAAACTCTTCTCCTTCTTCTTCGTTATCACTCAAGAGTTCAATCACTGAATCCGATGCCACTGTCCATAGGCTTTGATCTCTTGACTGAGAAGTGGATTCAATGGTGTCTTCACTAATGTCTGCAAAACTGTTAACAAAACAATGAATTAATTGAAAAGTGAATTGAATTTAAAGACAAACCGTTTGTCAGTAATCAATGGTTTCTTCCGTTTCTTCAATTCCTCTTCAGTTAATGAATGGATTATTTGATCCAATTCTTCATCACTTTTACAATAGTATAGAGAATTTGATATTATGTTGGATTCAATGGATTCCTCTTCGGTATAGACGTTGACATCGGAATCACTTGAAGACAATTCCCGATGTCTTTCGGTGTCTGAAATCAATGGCAACCGTTTGTCCGAAGATCTGATTTTGGGGGCAATCCGTTCACTAAGGGGTACCTCGTCTTCACTTTCGGAGTCAAAAGACATCCTCACTATTGGATCAGATCTGAGATAACAAACACTGAATTCAAACAATGGTTTCAATGAAGAGATAATAAAAACAGTTTTTAAATTGAAATTTGAATTTTCAATGAAATCTCGCGACAAATGGCTGTTAAGTGACTGAAGTGTGAACTCTATTGACGAAACACTAAGTGCTGTACAAATAGTACATAGAATTGAATTGAAATCACTTTTCCATACATTTCCACAAAATTCTATGCATTTGTGAAATATTTTTGACAAACATTTGATTTCAGTTCAAAATTATTCCTAAACTCAAACCAATGGTTGAATTGACTCTGATATTTGGAAAAATACTTTTTAATCATGTTTTGTTGAATTGTTATTCACTTTGGGTTTAAATATTGATTTAATATTTGATTACAATTTCAACTAAATCTCAAACTTTTTATACATTTATTTCATAAACTTTTAGAAAATGAGTGAAAAGTATGAATAAAATGCAAAACAAATCACAATTTCATTCAAACTTTTTCTAAACTTATATATTCTGTGAATGAATTCATAATCACTGGAAAAGTACTTTCAAAGACCACAGCACTGATGACAACCCCGTAGTGTATATAAGGGTAACACAAATGCAATCACTTTTTCTTTTTTATTCAATTCTTGTCACAAATATTTGAAAAGTGTTTTCTTTTGAGTGAAGTTTTCCTATAATCACGAAAAGTCATACAATTATTAGTCACGAAACACATCCAGAGGTCAATCATGCAGGAGTCGGGACAACAAAACAACGGTTCGGCCACTAATGGCAACAATTGTCGGGTTTTAAAGCCCGAGTCATATCTCGGCATCGATTCACTTCCCGATCAGTTGGTCTCACTTATAGTCAGAGATGGCTTCGGGTTTAACGTCATGTGTTTGGGACAGACAGGGGTCGGGAAGAGCACTCTCTTGGACTCACTTTTTAATATGAAGTTTCCGGACGTCAGCACAAGAAGTCATAATTTAACGGCAGTCGACGTCACGGTTAATACCTATGACCTCCAGGAGAGGAATATACGGCTTAAGTTAGGGCTCATAGAGAGCAGGGGTTTTGGCGATCAAATCAAAAAAGGTTTGCATTTTTTGATTTGATTTTTATGTAAAAACCCCTAATTTTGTGTCTTTTGTTACCGAAAGCCGATTCATTCAAACCCATCGTTGAATACATTGACCAACAATTTGAACGGTATTTACAGGAAGAGCTCAAAATACACCGAAACCAGAGTCCGGTTAATGACAGTCGAGTTCACGTCTGTCTATACCTGATCTCACCCTTAGGTCACGGCCTGCGGGCCATAGATTTGGTGAC
>JAQGAT010001253.1:0-16185 GCA_034687845.1 Pantelozetes paolii
GTTTATAACGAGACAATCATTTAAGTGGATAATAAATATTTCATATATTGTTATAAATTAATTAAATATTTTATTAACAGAAATAATGTTTAGATAAATACAAGTCTAAAATAAATGAGTTATTCTTGATTTTAAAGTGTAATTTATTAACAATTTGTGATTGTTGCTTTATATTAGTAAAATATTAACTGAGTAAATTTATTTTAAAAATGAATACAGGTAAGTTAGATTTTCATTCAAAATATTGAGTCATTTAAAATGTTGATTTTCAGTGATCTTGATGTGTTCTATAATATCAATATTAACAATTACATTGAATGTTAAATGTCAAAGTACATTTTGTCCACCGAATTTTTCTATATCACCATGTACATGCAATGGTGAATATGGAGCTCAACTACATTGTGGCGGAAATCAATCACTAGACTTGAAAAAATTGTTTAATAATCTTCAAGATAATCTGAGTGATGAACAGAAAGACTTTCGTTCATTTACCCTTGATAACACTAATATTTATGAAATTGAAGAAAATACATTTAAAGATATCACCTTTTATGAGATCAATATTGTTTATGCAGCAAACTTGAGCAAAATACATAGAAATGCGTTTGGTAGAATGTCACCAAGGTACTGCATTTAATTACAATGAAAAATTAGGCAGCACAAATGACGGGGCACTGTTTGAAGTGTTCAGTAAATTTGTAAATGTGGCCCATATTTGGTCCAATGGTAACGGTTTCACAGAGATTCCTGATTATGCATTCAGACCACTCAATGGATATCAAAATGACCTAGGCTCTATTATGTTTATGGGTGACCATATAAACAATCTAGGAAACAACATGTTCACTTATTTGCCAAACTTAAGATCACTTTCAATACGCGATACAAAAGTGAATTTTATACCTGAAAACGCTTTTTACTTTGAAAAGACATCAAACACTAAACTGGAATTATCATTAGATTGGAATGATCAATTGACCGGGTCCAGTTTTCCGATCAATTCATTTTCAATGCTTAAAAGACCAACATTACTCTTATTATCTTAACGTGATTTTGGATTTGTATATTTAAATGAGAAAGTATTTTTGCCCTTCTTCTGGGCCAACGCACAAAACTCATTAAGAGTTTTCAATTCATTAGATTGTGATGATTGTCGCAATTATTGGTTAATAAAGCACCAGGATATTATTGCTAGAATTGAAGGATTGAAATGTTCAAATGATAAGAATTTAAACAATCCTGATAACTTTAAAAATTGCACTAGAGGTGTTATCTACACTAATTTATAATCAAGTATTTTTTGATTATTCTAAATATTTTTAACAGAATGCAAGTGTGGAATCTATCATGGTAACTTTTGTGGCTCCCGTGTTAATATTGATTTAGAAGGCCATGGACCGCCATTGACTGGAGTCGGCTGTAGAGAGAATGCTTTATTCTATTGCAATGGTTTTGATCTAGATGCTACAATGAAGGTGATCTGTTCATTAAAATGTGGAGAGAAGAACCTTGGTAATGATTTTTGTGTTGGAGTTTATAACGAAATAAATATTTAATTGTTGTTCACAACAACACAATTACAGATATAAAATATATCCTAATAAATCAATCAAATGCTTATAAACAAACATGGTAATAAATAATAATCGGATTAATAAATTAATTATATTATTATGCTTATAAAATTATAATTGTTGATAGGACCAATTATCAAATCAAATCAATGCCGAAACAGTACACTTAATACAACATAAGATTAATCTAATCTAATCTAATCTTTAATTTTAATTATTTACTCTGATAGTTTTAGGGAATAGATATGACATTACTAAATATCTGAAAAATACTCTATTATGATCATCTTTTTCTTCATTGAAAATCATGTCTTGTGTTGTTAAATTTGTCCCGGAAGAATTTATGAGATTTGGAGAGCGCACATACAGACAACAATAATATAAATATATTGATTATATTTATAATTAATCTCTTTAAATAAGGTTTGAAATTCATACTAGTAAATCTTATCATTATTTATTTTATTATTATATTGCAGATATGTTTGGAAAATATTTTATTATAATTTTAATTAATAAATATCATTATAAAATAATTTATTACCAATAAAATTACATTTCTTCATTTAAATATATATAGTGAAGAATGAGAAATACAATAACAAATATTTAATAATATTTAAAGTAGTCTGTTAAATTAATAAGAATTTTTTAAAATGTGCAAATTCATATTTGCATCAATATTTGTTGCATTGGTATTGTTGGGAATAAACGGACAAGATAGTAAATATAAAATATATAATTATTTATTAATACTATATTTATTTAATTTATTTATAAATTATTTATTGTGCAGACAGTCCTTGCACATGTGGTGTATTTCTCGGAAACTTTTGTGGATTTCAGACGACGGACATTCAAGGATTGGGTCCACCTTTGAAAGGCGGTTGTCTAAAGGCAGCTGTTTATAAATGCATTGGCGAAGGTTTAGAAGCTGAGCGGAAAGCCATTTGTATAGAAGGTTGTAATCCTGGTAATAATGGAAACGCATTTTGCCTTGCAGTTCGCTCTAAATTGTTTCACTGATTAATATATTAAGAATAAACGAGTTTAATAAATTTTTATTTTATCATGGACAATAAAGATATCTGAACTTAATTTATTTAATATAGATATCTTTGAATTACTTAATTGTTTAAAGTTTTATTAAATTAATAAGGGTATATTTATCCATGATAAAATTTATATTTTTTGTGAAGACTATTTAAAAGTTTGTTTTATTTCAACACAAATTTTATTAAACACATTTGAAAATGTTGAGTTTATGAGATTTAGAAAGTTCACATAGAATAAACAATAAAACATTTATTATATAGATAGTTTATCTTCTTAAATAAAAATTAAAATGTATACTAGGAAATTTTAAACACTATTTATTATTTTATTAATTTATTGCTTATAAGATATTATTGTAAATCATTTTATTATAACTATACTGTATTATACTTACTTTAAATTACATTTCACAATTATTATATAATTGTTGATAGTGAATTGGTGGTATTAAATAATTGCAATATTGAAATAATTAAAAACAAATTATTTAACAAATATCATTATAAAATATTTTATTACAAATAAAATTACATTTCTTCAATTATATATATATATAAGAAAGAATAAAAAATACAATTACATACATTTAATATTATTTAAAGTACTTTGTTAAATTAACAAGAATTTATTAAAATGTACAAATTCATATTTGCATCACTCTTTGTAGCATTGTTATTGTTGGGAATAAACGGACAAGATAGTAAACATATAATCAATAATATTAATATGATACTATCATATATTAATTTAATTAATTTCAATTGTTTATTGTGCAGACAGTCCTTGCACATGTGGTGTATTTGCCGGAAACTTTTGTGGATTTCAAAAAACAGATATTCAAGGATTGGGTCCACCGTTGAGAGGCGGTTGTCTAAAGGCTGCCGTTTATCAATGCATTGGCGAAGGTTTAGAAGCTGAGCGGAAAGGCGTTTGCATGAATGGCTGTAATCCTGGTAATAATGGTAATGCATTTTGCATTGTAGTCCGCTCTAAATTGTTTCATTAATATTTATCAATTATTTGATATGAATAACCAAGTTAATTAATTAAATTAACTAATTTAATATTATAATATATTTGATGTTATTATTATGAATAAAATATTTTCTCATTTGTAAAATATTTAATAATTTTATATTTATAGCAATAACAATTAATTAAATGAATAGAGGTCATTATTTCATTATTCATTCATTTTTAATATATTTGTGATTGGTAAATAAACTTAAAAATTTTTAGTTAGTTTTTAATTCCCATTAATAGTAAACACAATCTATGATTTCCTCATTGTATAATATAAATATATCCAGGTATATCAATATTTTAGTGATTCACCTACTATAATTCTTTATAATAAAAATAATCTAAATGCAATATATATCAAACATTTTGAAATGTCAATAGAAATTATGATAATATTTATTCAAGGTTAATTTTTATTAATCAATAATCTTTCAATTTATACATTAGCATTATAGATACTCTTGCACACTTGAACAATTAATTCACTAAAAGCAATTGAATTGAATATAAAGACAAAACTTTTTAAATCGATTGCAATTCAATTGTTTGCAAATAATCTGAAATATATTTTATGCACTGTTTATATACAATCAAATCCTAGTTCAGAAACATTAGATGATTTGTTAGTATATTTTCAAACACTCAATGATATATTGATAACAAAGTTGTCATTTGCTGCGATTTTAATATCAATGTATTAGATGTGAAGAAATCACAAATCAACAATTTAATAATATTTTGTCTGAATTAGGTTTTAAACAAATAATAAATTCATTTACTTATCCTTCAAATAATAAATATTCAAAAACAAAATCAATTATAGATTTAATAATAGTTAATGAAAATGAAATCATAAATAGTTTTTCAATTACTGATAGTATAAGTGAAAGTTGTGATCATTTTCTCATTAGTTTTGAATTGAATTCATTTAAAGAGAAATCACAAACAATTGAAAAACAATGAAATGTTAAGTCAAGTGAATTGGGATTTGTTATTCAATAGCAATGATATCAATATTATTTATGAATTGATTATTAATAAAATAATTTCAATAAGAGATAAATGTTTTCAAAAAAAGAAATATAAAGTGAATTCAAATAAAATTAGTTCTGAAATAAGAAATGCAATTCATTTGAAGAGAAAATTACACAAATATTACATTAAAACTAATGATAACTATTACAATATGTGCACTCAATTTATGTTCAATAAAATACAGCAAATGTTAACTGATTTTCATTCACAACAATACAATAAAATGATTAAAAAATCAGATAATTTGAAAACACTTTACAGAAATATAAAACAAAATACAGATTCAAAACTAAATAATATTTTTAAATATAACAATACTTTGATATTAAATGAAAAACAAATTTGTGAATCATTTTCGGATTGTTTTTCAAACAAATTCAGTTCACTTTCTGAACCAAACTATGAGACAATTGTTTGCGATTCAGAAAATGAAACATTAAATCAATTTATTATAACACAAATTGATGTCTTACGGGTTATATTAGAGTTGGAATCAAACAAATCATGTCTTAATTCAGAGATTCCGACAATAGTTATCAAAAAATGTCCTGAAATATTCAGTAAAATATTGTTTAAATTATATAATTTAATGATAGAAACTTCAAATATCCCTGAATCTCTAAAAACTGTTACTGTTATCCCAATAAATAAGAGGGGTAAACCTAAGGATATCATAGAGTCCTATAGACAGGTGATTATTGAGAAAATATTCTTAAAAATATTTTGTAAATTAATTTTTAACAATATTTCGGCGTTTGTAATGAAAAACTCAATTATTCCTAAAAACCAATATGGGTTTAGACCCGGGTTAAGCACTTCCCACCAATTAATTGATATTTTTTATGATACCACAAATTATTTTAATGACAAAACATTATTATGTGTTGACATAGTATTTCTTGATTTGAGTAATGCTTTTGATTGCATACCATTTAAGTCATTAATAGAGTCTTGTTATGAAATAGGGATAAAAGACCTGTCACTAAAAATATTAGAAAATTATTTGTTTAACAGAAAACAGACAATAAAATTCAATAATGTCTTGTCTGAGCAATGTATTATAACAAGTGGTTGTCCACAAGGAGGTATAGGATCACCAGAACTATTTAATATTACTGTTAGAGATATGCCAAACATTACAAAATATTCAAAGCTATACCAATACGCAGACGATTCCTGTGTTTTAAGGGGTATTTATAATGAAGGTGATGTTCAAAAACTTCAATCAGATTTAAATGACATCAATACTTGGCTTTTGAATAAAAATCTTGTCATAAACTCATCAAAATCAGTTCATTTGAGGATCTCTTTAAAAGACTGCAAAATATTGAGTGAATATTTTATAAACGAAACACAAATACCAAGACTTAAAAGTCATAAACACTTGGGTTTTGTTATCGACTCTAACCTTAGTTTTAATGAACAAATTGATAGTTTATATAACAATTCAATGAGAAAATGGAGTTTTATCTGTAAATTGTGTTGTTTTTCAAATTCAGAAACACTTTTAATATTATATAAAACGTATTTATTACCACTCATTGAATATTGTAGTAATTGTTTGGTATTAAATGTCACACAAACACAAAAAATAGAGAAAATTCAGAGAAAAATCTCAAAATATATTTGTTATAAAAAATCTAATGTTTATCACAATTATGAACAAAGACTTAAACTTTTAAACATTGAGTCCCTTGAAATACGAAGACATATATCTGTTTTAAAAATTGTTTTTAAATGTTTGCATAATTTTAATCAAATGCCTACAGAATGGGTGAAAAAATTTCAATTATCGGATAACGTAAGGAACGGAAGACTTCTTTTAAAACCCAAAACAAGGAATAAGTTTTGTGATAAAAACTTTTTTATGCATTCAATAGATTTGTTCAATAATTTGCCAAAACATATAAGAAATGAACAAAATTTTAAATTATTTTTAACCAATTGTAAGCAATTTTATTCACAATTTTAATGTTTTAATTATTTTATGTATTACTTATGTATCACTTCATTAACGCGTTATAATGAATAAACTATTATTATTATTATTATTATTATTATTATTATTATTATTAATGGCAATAAATGTCAAAGTTTTAGTAAAATTAAATCAATAAATTCTTTTATTAAACATTTCACTCAATATTATTTATAAAAGTATTATAATAAAGGCTATATGTAATCATATTTTGCATATTTAATAGTAAAGTTGATATCAAACAAGGAATGAGTCAAGCCTATAATTTCAGTTTTCAGTAAAGGGAATTGGAATTAATATTAAATGATTTGATTACTAATTCCTGAAAATATTTTTTAATTTTTCAAAAACTAAATTTAAATATTTTAAAAAATATAAAATCTGAAAATAGAGAAAAAGTCCTATTATAAATGTTTACTCAATGGTAACCTCCATGTTAAATTCCCATAGAGAATCCTATGTTAAGCGCCCATTGAAAATGTGTACTTACTGGTAACCTCCATGTTAAATTCCCATAGAGAATCCCATGTTAAGCGCCCATTAAAGATCTGCTTCCACTGGAACCTCCATGTTAAATCCCCATAGAGAATCCCATGGTAAACTCCCATAGGGTTTTTCCTTTCAGTGGGGGGGGGGCACACATACACATCGTTATCAAACTATATATTTCAATTTCCTTCGGAAAACTGAAATTAAAAATATTTAAAACAATCAAAATAATTTAAAATGAATTGCCATTTGTTGGATAAATCTTGAAATTTAAAATCTTAAATAAGAAAGGTTGTTTTGTTGATTGAACAAATTTAATTCTTAATTAACGATAATTTTAACTAAAACTTGAAATTTCATTATTTTTGTATCAAATGTTAAAGTAATTAAATGAAAAATAATTAAAAACAAAGCAATGAAATCATTAATTAATTATTTGATAAGAAGTTCATTACTTTATATCAATAATGGACAGTAGTGTTAGCACTGGTTATTTGTGTAGAGATTAACGAAATTATTTATATTGATATCTAAGACTTAAGTGAAGGTTTGATATATTTTGTGTAATTGCCTTGTATCAATAAAAAAATCAAATGATTGTTATATAAAATTCAATAAAAATTCAATTTTTGTTTCAAAGAGTTGAAAGTTTTATAAAAATAAAATACAAAAAGACTTAAAATCTTTTATATAATAAAAATGTTTAGTATTTAAGCTCAATAAAACGTATTTGGAATAATAGGTACTGAAACAGATTTATAAAATAAATTCTTTGTGAGAAAGAAATGCATAAAATAAATAACACATAACAGGAAATGTATGTCTCTTTCAATTACTATCATTTACTATATGTGCACTTATTAAAGGTGTGTTTTATTAGATATTAGATTTGAATTTCATTCATAGATTTAAAGTTTTTTTTGAAAGTAATATATAGTAATTTTGAAATTTTTACATCTGATGGCAAAGTAACACGAAGTCAATTGTAGTGCATTTACTTTCTGTATGTGACCTTTTGATACCATTTAATACTTTAACAAAACATTGGAACTGAAAAGAGATAATTACTTTCTGATTGATTCTGACATAAAACCTGAGTTGAATTCAATGTATTTTTACAAAACATAGGTTTAATTAAAATGTTTTAAAAAAATTAAATTCAAATGATTTTGAGATTTAGTTTTTGAGATATGTTTTTGAAGTTAAATATTCAAACATTTGATAATTTCCTTTAATATCTATAAAATAATGTTTCAAATTATTCCCAACTTTCCTCTGATTTGACATTTTATTCCTTCATAACATTAATAGTGTTTTCTTATAAGAAATAGTAATGTATTTATTGATAAGAAGTACAAATGTTTGATATATTAAATGTCTGTCCACTAATGAATCTCTTGGAGTAGGGATTGTTGAAAAAATAAAGCACAGGTATAAGCGTAGAGAGTCTTAAGGTATTGATAGAAATACATTCAATAAAATCTATTAATGAAGTTTTGAGTCAATAATAAAATGTCATTAAATAGAAATATTTATCTCAAAACGTAAAGAGATAACAATGTGATCACGAATTCACCAAGTACTGTATTAATCTATTGTCTTGTTAATTGAATTTTTGTTGCATGATAATAATTATCTTTACGTGACTATAATAATACAATACTGTGTCATAGTTAGATTAATGAATACTTTTATTAATTATTAAAATTATGCTAGGTTATATTTATGAACATAAACTTATATGAAATCAATGATTTCTCAATATTTTACACATGAATTCAATAGGAATACAATTGAAGATACAGGAGTTGTTTACTATCCTGGCCACTTCTTAATAACCATAAATCTGAACCGATTTTTCACATAATATTGAATCTTCCTTCAGGGGCTATAATAGTGAAACAGAACATAAACTAAAGAATTTCCATAAATCAGAGTTAAATCAGTATTTTCTTCATTAAATTGAGAGGAAATACAAAATAAATAATTCATTTATAAAAATATAATCAAAAGAAATGTTTTCCAGAATTGAAGGAAATGTTAATAAAATATTTTGGGTTTTATTTAATTCTCCTTTGATTTCAGCTTTGATTAGATTTTTTCCGATCTATAAAATAGATTTCACTTTTTTTGTCGGATTTTTATTTTCATTTTCTTCAATTCAAAGTTAGATTTTGTTTTAATACTAAAAGTAAACAATTTTTAAAATAAAATATTCATTCAATTAATCAAAAAAGTATTTGAATTTTTTTCTTCTTATTTGTCGACTAAATTGAAATTTTAGATTAACTTGAATAAGCTTTTAGTAGTTTTTCTCAATAAATAAGTATTTTTATTGTTTTTAATGAATGTATAGGTTTTGGTATCTAATCAGTGAAATATTGATTCATTGTTTTGTTGGAGATTTTATATAATATTGTGTCAAATGAGTGATAAATTACTTAAATTTTATTAATGAATTGATAACTAAATGTAGATCCAGTGAAAAATCAATAATTTTATCAGAGATTTGATAGAAATTATAAAAAGAGTTATAAACATCATAGCCAGGTCTTTTTTCAATAGAAACCTTGATTATGCGGTCAGAATGCTAAATTATTCCTGGTCAATTTCATTATTGACTCTTGGTTAGATTTCTCTGTTTTTATTGTATAATATTAGCATTAATTTGATGTTTAAATAATTCAATTTAACCTTGTGTTTATATTTACGCAAATTAGCAATTTGATTAAGATATCTTTAAAATGATATTTATTTGCAAAAGTTTTCTTATGATTAAAAAATGCTTTTAGTATTTGTATTTAATTTTGTTCAGGGAAATTTAATGTTAGTCATTATAGTTGAAATTTCTATAGAACCTTATTCATTTTAATAAAACAGTTTAAAATCAAAATCAAATAAAAGATAGTTTCAATATTTATAAATATTATTTATACCAAAATGTTCTTGATAATAACCTTTATAAAATATGACCGGAAAACAAATTAATATAATAACATATATTTAATTTAAATATTTCTAAATCTTGATCAATCTTGAATTCCTAAAATATTTCTTGACACCTCTATGTCAATGATAACATCTAACATGGATACTGATAATTAATAATATATTCCAGGGCAATCAAGATGATTTGGGGACGTCTGGGAACGTTTTTATAAATATTAAAGAGATGCTTGAAAGGTTTAAGTTATGTTTTCAGGGAATATTGATTGTTTGTTGAATATAATGTTTAAAATGATCTATGACAATCTGGGATTTCAAATTATGATGGATTAATTGATTTGAATTTATAATAAATTCATTTTTAATAATATTTCTGAGAATTTCTATGAATTATTTGTAATGAAAACACAATTTAAGGCTTGAATTGAAAAATAAAAAAAAATCTTTAAAAAAAATCTTTTTCTTAAAAACCAATCGATTCTTCAATTCTTTATAAACTCTAGTATTTTATGTTCAAAATTCTTACGGATTTAATAAATGTTTTTTACATTATATTCAAGTTTTTATATACTTTAAAGTTTAGTTCACACATAAAAATCAGGTCTTCAGGGGTAGAAATATTTCAATATATAAAACAACAAACATAACAATACTTTAAAAAATCAATTCATAGAAAAACAATTTTTTATATTTATATTTCATCTTTAAATACAAAAAGTCTTTAAAATTTTTGTTTTCACTTTCTTCTAGTATTTTGTTTAATATTTCACAAAAACAAATAAAATATGAATAAAAATATAATTATTCAAACAAAATGTTATTTTAATCAAAAACTGATTCAATAATGAGAGATACTTCAAAGTGCAGACAATTATGTTGAGGGTAATTAATAATTACATGAGCCCTTTAAAGGTGCAGTTATTTACAAGAGATCTTTGAAATTAAACCCTTGACTCTTAAACGACTGGGAAACAGTGTGTCAACAGAAGGATCGGGGGCTTTAAATCTTCTAATAATCTTAATAAATGTCTTCTTATAAACATTATATGAAAATATTTTGACAGAAAATATAAAATAATTTTTAATACATTTATTAGTTATATATTATAACAACTTATTTACTCTGAACTCAATGTTAAGAATATTCTAATATATTATATGCAATAAATGTGAACCCATTTATCACAGCATTACTTCAGGTCTTATAAAGATTTTTATGTTTTTTTCTTTATAAACAGAGAAGTCTTTGGCATAAAAATATTGCCGATCTGTAAATAAAGTTGAAATATATTTTATTATTTAAATCAACTAGATGCTTTAGAATTTTATAAGTTGAGATTGAGTATATTATTATTTTACAAATATATACAGTATTTGATTTTTAACACATTTCCACCAATAAATATGTATCAATATTACTATACCTTTGTCAATCAAGCTTTTCAAAATACTGATAATTAGCGAGGTAATTGTAAATATTTCAAGTTTTACTTCTATCCATTTGTACATCAAAACTAATTAATAGTCACATCATTTAGACATCAATGACAACAGTGTTTGAAAATTTTGTCATTTTGTTTGAATTGAATATTTAATTAATGAACGATATATTTGAATAAAGGTTTCAAAGTTTAACTTAAATTTAATTAAATCTTTTTTGTTTAAATAATTGAATAAATTATTCAATGAATGGATGTATGCACTATCAATTAGAGCCAGCATCTTGGTAAGTTCAACACTAGAGTCCAAACTTTATGAAAATCTATATTTGGTCAGGGTTTATTTTAATAACTCATTGGAAATGTTATTTAATACTCTCTAAGACTATTCAAAAACATATTAGACAAAACCTAACCAACCCTTTGGTTACCTAACCTTACTTACCATTTTAACATATATTGTTAAACACTGAATAATCAAACGATAATAATGTTTAGAGTTTTTGAAAAACTACTTAAAAGGTCGTAAAAAAGTTATGATTTTATTTGAATTCATATTTAATCGCAATATTGAAAACACACGTACTTTAAGAGAGTTTTAAAAATATTAACAAAAATATTTGCTTCAAAAGCAGAAAAAGTAATATTAATTAGTCGTTTGCTGTTTGGGATGAGAGTTAACATAAATAAACACTATTTAAACAAAACTGTTGAACATTTTTCCAATGAGTTTATGGTTATTATTATTATTATTATTATAAATATCTTTCAGTTTATATAAAAATATTTGAATAATAATACTGTAATACAAAAACCAATTCTCAAGAATCTTATCAATTATTTTTCATTTTGTAAAATATCAATACTTTCAGATATTTATGCGTTTATTATGATAAAAGTGCAATTAGACAAAAAGTAATCAGGGTGAAGGAAGATATTATTGTTTATCTTATTCAAAGTGAAAGTGAAAGCAATCCTATTGTCAATGAAATAAAGCATTCAATTATTATTCAATATTTAAACCGATGTTTATATTTAAAAAGAAAATATAGTTTGCTTTCAATGAAAATATTTTGATTTAGAAACAAAACTATTGAAAGTTTAAACAAAAATAACAACAAATCTTAAGTTTATATTCAAGTATTTAAACAAAAGTACGTGTTGTGTGATGTGGCTCTCGATCATCCCCTTTTATATTACACCCTTTTAAAGGTTTGCCTTATCAAGAGATTCACATCCATTGTGCTGAACCGCACCCCTGATAAGAGAAAGAGTATATGTAATGTCTGTATAACCAAACAACTAAAACAATCAATGATTTTCAAGACGTGTAAAGACTTAGTGATGTCTTTCATTGATTTGATCGCAAAACCAATTCATAATATATCTGAAAGTAATTCACATTCTTATGATGTGATTGAAACAGATTTCCACTTATTATTGGGATAAGCAATGAATTGCAAAGAAATTTATAACAAATTCAATGAGTTTTTAAACAAATCGACTCATAATTAGTTATAATATAAGAAAATAGTTGAGAATAATTCAGAGAATGATAAAAATAACTCATATTTTGTTTTATTAAAACTTTAATATATTTTCATTAGTATATAAAAAGAAGTGACAAATATTGATATATTTTGAAAATACTTTTGAACTAATGTATAAAATATTTATGTATTTTTTTTATTAATGAATTTCAGAGAGTCTGAGAAAAATGTATTTTTCAATTGCTTTATGTATTTCAGTCTACTTTTGAAACTTCATTAATGTTTTTATTTTTGTTTCTGATATTATTTATTTAATACAACGGAAACTAATGTTTAATATGTAATGTGTTTTAAAATAAGTTTAAAGTTTAGTTATAAAATTTGTTATATTATTTCTAAGGTCTCACTTCAGGGTAACATTTTGTTGCATGACTTAGTTTTTACTTTAACTGAATTAACAATTTTCAATTTATTCAAAGTATACCCCATGTCATGTCATTAAAGAATCTTTTTTCAGACACATTTGAGTGTTTTGTAGAAATAATGGAAAAAATTTAAAATTTCATTCAAAAAACTTTTTAAACAATTGATTATTTGAATACAAGGAAACAGATTTGAATAGTAAGTGCTTATCAATGCTTACCTGAATAGAAATGATCTAAAATTGTCATCTTATGTGCAAAAAGACAGTTATATTCAGATCTGAAAATATGTCCTTTTTTGTTGAAAAGTGTTGACTCAACAGAAAAACTTAGTTTAATATAATATTATTCAAAAAAATGTTTTGTTTTTCCGTTGAGAAACATATTTGAAAAAATAACACAAAACTATTGATGATATGAATGAATGGATATTTAATCGATAAATGATTCTTCAATTCTGCAAAAGTTATGCAACACTTGTGCCAAATCTAAACAATGGTTATAATTATATCAAATCTACTATTAATTCAAAAACAATTATTAAAGATTTCCTTTGATAGCAAATTATGTTTTGTTTATTAAAGTATTGACAAACTTTTCATTGAATTCAAAATCAATTTTATGTGCATTTATCACAAAAACACAAATGTTTTGATGAATAATATTATTAAACATTATTTTTGCTAAATATTTTAATAGTTTAAAAAACAACAGAATATTCTGTAAAGTATTTGTAAACTTTTATATTGTTTTCAAATTTCACAAAACATTTATGATTTTAATTCACAATAAGTTTTAAAAAGTGAATAAAAATCAGTTTTAACACCAAATCTGTTATGATTTGTGAATTAGTCTTAAATACAGAGAATCAGATAAACATTTAATACACTTTTGGATAATAAATACATTTATATATAATAATAATAATAAAATGATATTTCGTTTGAAATCAATGTTTTTATATATCGTCCGCACACTTACGGAAAGGTATGCTATAGTGTGAGTCAATCCATATCCACTTCAATGCTGTCTCAGTGAGAATGGATTCGACCGGCGTTTGCGCCAATAGATCCATAGACTATGACCAAACCCTGTCTCTATCTGACTGGTGAGGGGAATGTTAGTACAGACGGCGTGAAAAATAAAAGATTTTCTCAAATATTACATGAATTACAAAATTAATTAAATTTTTCAAAACAAATGCCATTTTATAACAACGGTTTGCATGCAATCCATTGTGTGCTTAATAAAATATATGTTGTCTACCCTGGGTATAAACACCAGGATATAATAATTACCAGTGCTAGGATCTGTGGCTTTTTTTATTAGGCAGTCTCGAAAGTATAGCGCAATTAACAAATTTCGTATTGAATTAAAATTTGTAAAAAATAATGAAATCTAAATTAAAATAATAGTTTAGAAATTAATTTATCTGGAATTTAAGATGTAAATAACAAATTTTATACACTCAGAAAAATACAACATTAAAAATTACATTTCAATTTACAATTACTGTAGTCATATAAGTTAATTTAATAATTTAAATTTGATCTGTTGGTATAACTTTGATCAAATGATGAAATATTTTAATATTTATAATTCGTAATTATCAATTTTTAAATTAATATATTTATATATTTGAATTTAAAACACACTCTAGACATTTTTAATTTATTTTTAACATCTTTATGATTAGATTAAAATTAATGGTTATATCACTTAAGTTAAGTGAAAATAATTTAGTTTATTAATAAATTAAGTAAATTATTTTAATTTTAGTTTAATTTATTATTAAAATTGGAATTTTAAATCAAAATTAATTTAATTAATTATATTTGATTTATTAATTAAATCAATATTGAGTCAAATATTTAAAAATTATGATTTTCAATTTAAAATATATTTTTCTGTGTATAAAAATTTAAAATTATGTTTAAGTTGAGAGGTTCTCTCAATTACTCTTGGTACATCAAAAATTAATCTAAGATACAAGTTATGAGGGTTTAAGTTGGGAGGGAATTCATAATGTTACTGAGTGAATCCCAAACATATGAATGAATCGGGACCTGTATAATAACTTCAAGTTAACAGGGAATTCAAGTTATAAGGATTTAAGATACAATGTTTAACTGTATTTGATACCTAATCCTTAAACTGGAGTCAAAATCACAAACTAAATTTTCATTTTCTAAATTTCACAATTTCCTTACTGATAAAAGAAATTCATTTACTGAACAAAACATTGAAAAGTATTTGTTTGTTAATTTTAATCAATTTTTATAATTACCGTTCAATTAAAATTACTTTTTCTGATTTTTAAATAAAATTAAAAAAATATTTAGAAATGTTTAAAATTTTATTATTTACGCTTTACTTTTGGAACTACCTTATACAAAACAGCCACAGATCCTAGCTCTGCTCATTACAATATAAGTGATAATCAAATACTGTTTAAGTTTTCTTCACTTAAATCTAAAAATAATGAAAATTGTTTTGCGTTTAAATCTCAACTAAACCTTTGCTTAAAGGAATTGAAAAATATTGTTTCATAAACACTGTTTTGATTTAAACTATAAGATTAACCCAGAATATATCAAATAGTATACTATAATGAAAGCAAAATAATAAATAAATTTGTTTTGTTATATTATTAGGTAATTATTTAATGTCTTTAATATCTGTGAATTATGTTTATATTATCTTGATAAATAAATATTACTTATTACTAGT
>JAQGAT010001254.1:0-16181 GCA_034687845.1 Pantelozetes paolii
GAGAGAGAGAGAGAGAGATGCATTTAAAGAATTTGATGAAAGAGAGGGCAGAATTAAACAACTATTATCTAAAGCCTGAAAATTTTATTTTCCAGTCGAATGAATCGGAACGTAATGCCAGTGCTCTGAATGAAACCATATTACAATTCAATGCTAACCCAATACTATGAATGGTTTTTTGGGAAATGACTTAAATTTTGTCTAAAAATATTTCAATTCCAGTCTCTCTTGAGTTCAATCTCTGAATCACTTTTGGTGTAGAGAAAAATGTTTTGCAAAAACTATTATAAATAAAATAAATCTGTAAAAAGTGATTGTATTTACGGTTTATATGAAGGGTATGACTGAATTAATTTGATTGCACTCTCAGTGTGAAGACGTGTCACAAATAAATCATAAGTTTGTCTGAAAATTATTTTTCAATTTTTTTTGTTAAGAGTTTTTTACATCAAAAAAATGTTGAGAAAATATTTTATAGATTTTGTATATAATATATAAAAATACTATTTATTCTCTGAATTCTCTTCATGTGATTCACATTTAACTATTCCTTTCACACATGAGATAACACGTGATTTGAATCAGTTGTTCAACGGATTTAAGTGAGAAATAAATAAATCCTTAAATTTATAAATAATAAAAATTCAATTTGAAGGACAGGTTGAGTAGGTTTGGTGTAAATAAATCCCAGAAATGTATTCATAGCTCAAAACCCGTTGAATCGAAATAATAATGAAATTTTAAAATTCATTCAAAAGTTTGAAAAAAACATTATTTTAGTTTCAGATTCATATCAATAACTGTTTTATGATTAAAGACTGAAATATAGTAAACATCCGATATTTTTTCAAAGTATATATTTGTCTACTTATATAAGAGTCCAATTCAAATGGTGTGATATCGTGCAGAAACTACCGGTGCTCTACTCATAACACTTAGAGACGCCTATTCTTTAAGCGTCTATTGTATGTCAACTTATTTTACTTTTATTGCAATAAACTTTTAAATAAATAAAAAAACATTTACTTCAAGTGTTGATAACAAAAATATAATACAAATATAGGAATACATTAAACGAGAAATCGATTCTCATTTTCAAAGCAAAATTCAATTGTTTTTCTCGTTTCAAAAGATTTATTATTAGATTAGACCTCAAACCCAATTAATCACAAATATATTGTGGTTTTGTTTGTCAAGAGTCAGCACAATATATCTGTCGCACAGTTAGACAACACTCAAAAAATATCATTTTTATTATTAATAATGATAACAATATATGTGTGCAATAAGTATTGAATTCAATCTTCAATTACTTCAGTCTTAAAGACGTTTTGCAAAACACAATGAATTTCAGTCATAAAAACGTAAAGAAATTTATTTTTATATTTCAAATAAAAAACACTTCTCTTAAGCACTCAATTGAATTAAAGTTAATTCAATTCCCGCACAATATTTTGGGATTTTATGTATTCAACAAAAGTAGTGTCAAAACACAATTGCAAAACAATTTTAGATAGGCTGTGCCCCTTATATTTGCTTCAGTAGTTGTTTTACCCCTTATTTTGCTTTATTTCACTTATTTTTTATTTCTATCCGTTAGTTATAGTCTATTATTCTTTGAGACAATATCTGAAACTAAATGTACAGTATATACAACATGTGAACAAAAAACTATAAAAGTCTTATCAATAGATTGAGTTTAGAAATGAAAACAAACAAAATATATACAGAATTAAAGCAAAATATTTAGTTTTTTTGTGTCCAAAGAGTAGCAAAAATAAATTCAAACTGAATGGGATTTTCTGTTGTTTTTCATCTCTTTTGGAGACAGTTTTCGTGCACTAATAGAAGAGATAGTAAGAAAAATAGAAGAAAAAAGTAATACATTTGGAGAAAGCAATCAATTGTTGAGTTGAGTCCACGAAATATCAATATATTGTGTGTGAGATCAGTGACACACAAACTATTTGCACAAAAATCAGATTTCAATCCAATATTTTTGGTTACCATTACATTATAACTATTATTTACCTCTTGAGTAACCCTTCGGCAAAAATTGCTTTTAGAATATTTGGTTTCAAACTACTTGTGCCCAAAATGAAAATACAATTTAAATGCGTTCACTATTTTATGTGCGATTCCTAACCATAAGAATAATGCTATTGAAGGGAATGGTAGAGAATCACCAGTTGAAGAGTGTGTTTCAAATTGCAAAAGGAATAGCAGTTATAATAGCTTTGATAGTCTCGATAATGGCTATACCTCTCCTCCCTGTCCTCACCTATCAATAGTAAACACATTTAGAGGCAGAACTCTCGGCCTTCTCTTACAAACCCTTACCAAAACATCAGTCATTCTTCAAGAGCACAGTTAGCGCTGGTGTTAATACACAGTAATAGTGTGTATACTTAGCTTTTGGGAGAAAGGGATTTAGTTAATGAGCTTCATTGCAATGTCCGCTTCTGGTGATCCAAACACCGATTGCAGGGGTATAACAGTATGACCTGATCTCTAATAGTGCTAACTGTGCTCTAATACCAGTGAAAGCCAATTGACATAAATGAAGACTTTTATCATTAATTAACTTTCATTTGATATAATGTTTTTAAGCCAATGATAATGTGAACAACATTTCACACTTTAAACTCATTTTCATTCAAATAATTAGATTTTCAGACAATTTTCACGATTTTTCTGATCACACAATGACTTCAATAATTATCTCAAATGAAAATAAGGGGAAAATAATTAAATTACAAAATATAATGCATTTTATTCAAAGGTAATGAACTTTATATAAGGAAATGATGTCAATATTAGAAAATACTCTGTAGTACTTTTGTACCAAGAGTATTTGATAATTTTTATAAGAAGGGGGGGGGACAAGTTTATTCACAATTGTGGAGATTATTTGAGAAATAAATGATTGTTTGATCTAAAAATAGGTTTTAATATGTTTTCAGATATTTATTAAATGAATTTTGCAATAAATTTGTCAAACATTTGAAACAAAATTAAAATTGAAGTGAAATTCAACTAATTTTTAAAAATATTTGAACAATCATTGAATTGAAAGGTATTTTTCAAAATTAAATTCCAAATCAAATCCAATGTAAGACTAAATGTGTTCAAAACTCTTTTCATCTAATTTTAATGCTTCAGTAATTCAAACAATTTTTGGTGAAATTATAACTAAAATATAATTTTTACACAAAAATAATTAAAAAATCAAATATTTATTATATATTAAAATGAGTTTTGATTTTTTTTTCTATTAATAATTTGAATCTATTTTTGAGACCATTTATCCGCTGTTTTGGGTTTAAATTAATTTCTCCATTCATTCAAACAATTTCATGAAAAAAATCCTTTCATTAAAAATAGTTTTTATATAAAAAATAATTTTATGATTCATAAGAGAAATATTTTCTTTGAATACCATTTCTATTAAAATTATAAAATAAATACAAAATTATTGAAAAATATTTTCATTTATCTTTCAATAAGAAGACGAAAAATGTCTTATATTTTCATTCATAAAATATTTTTCAATTAAATCTGTTATCGATTTGAAACCTAAACCCCAAACCCACTGTTTATTCAATTAAATGAATGTTGACTTAAATATTTTTTATAACTTATTTTTAAGTCATTACTAAATACCTCTCAAATTGCTTACACATTAATCAGACTGTCATTAGATTACAATTAAGGAAATAATGTTTAATTGAAAATCACTTTCACTTTTGCGATGAGAAAAACTAAATACAAATGTTCTTTGCATTCAATTTCCGAAATACTTTCAGCGATTAATTGAATAAAAACTCAGTTTTGATGACAAATATTATTTTCATTTCATATTTAAATCAGTAGTAAATGATTGCAAAACACTTTCGTTTGATTTTCACTTAAGACTATTTTATTGATTAAGACTTTTAGTAGTTTTTTATTCAATTCAATGTTTTTTTGTCTTTCAGTTTCGTTAATGATTTCTGTTTTAATGATATAAACATTATTTTTACGAGTCTTTTGAGTTCAACATCTAATATATATAAGAGATTAGATTTTTGTTCACTTCAGTCGTTTCGCATGTTTTTTGTTCAAATGATAAACAGTTAAAATACAACGAAAAACAGATAAAAACGATAATAATATTCAGAGGTTTGTAATAAATGGTTTGATTTGATCCAAGATCTGATTATTTAAACAATTGATAACATTTATAATGATTTATAAATACTTTTAATTCAATATTTTATCATGGATCAACATTTATTTGAAATTACGGTTGATATAATTAGTCAATTGTTAGCCACTTAAATGTTCAAGGATAGATTTGCTAATTAATTTGATTAAATAGTTTCAAAACCATTTGATTTTTTCACTAATATTTGATGCCAAACATCAATAGTTTTGTTTAACTAAAAGTAAATATTAAATTTTGATTTAAAATATCTATTATTAAATTGTTTTTGATATTCAGTTGTTTATGAATTGATTTAATAATATGAACGAAGTATTCAATTAATAAACAACTAAACATCAAATTACAATGCTTTCAACAAAATAAACTCATAAACTAAATGAGAAATTGTTTCTGGATGTATTAAGTTAAAAACTGATTGAAAATGGCGATGGGTAATTGTTTAATTAAATTTAATTAAATAAAATATAACATCTGTTTTTTTGCAAATTACTAAAAATCAATTAATTTAAGACTAATCTTATTGCAATTTGATATAGGTAAGCTAAAATAAAAAATGTCATTGTTGCTATAAACTTGATACATTTAATTTTCAATTCAACTCATTCCTCGTTCAAATAACTGATGTTTTATTCATACAATTGACAGCAAATTCGTGTAACCATTAAACCAGAGGTCTATTGATGGGACGACTCATTAAAATAATTAATTAAAAGAATTTTGACTTTTTTGCATAAAATTTGCTTAAAATTGTAGACCAACTGAATGACAATGAATTGTTGCCTTTCCACCCCTTATCCCAAAACGTAATGTTAGTATTGATTGAATTACTAATCAAAAGGTGCAAAATCAGGAATTTTGTTATTCAACTTAAATGAAGGGGTTTTACACTAATTTTCAAACACTTAAGTGATTAAAAAAGTTAAACTTTAATCAAGCAATTAATTTCTCTATATTCTTATTGTTTCAATATAATCAGGGATATTTTGGACCGGAAAATGTTTCCCTGAAATAACACAAATACAGTCACTTCAAGCATGTATTTATCAAAATGTTTTAATAATCATTTGAACACATAATTGTATAATAACTTTAAAGTTATAACAATAATTGAAACACACTTTATGACCAAAAATATAAAAATAATTCCCATTTTATATCCCATTTATAAAAATGTAATTGTTTTCACTTCACTCACAAAAGTTAAGGTTAATTGCATTTTAACTGCTATTTCAAACATAACTATCAAATGTCAGACATTCATCTACCGGTGCAGTGAAAGGAAAGGATAATAAATCACGAAATCATATCTATTTTCAACTAAAAACTAAATGTACTTTCAAAACAATTGCAGCGAAAGAATAATATTATAGCAAATGATACTATTTTTCCGGTCTTTTGCTATTTTTTGCTGTTTTTTTGCTCAAAATTTTTTGATTTCTTTAATAATTTATTGCAAAAAAAAACAAAGAAATATATCCTTAAAATCCAATTCCCCTCTCCAGCTATCCCTTCCTCTATTTCGATTCTCTCTCCCATTCCTCTCTCACCCTATCTCTAACTTTTTTATATGATTTCCACTCTTCTTAGTGTTCAGTCATTGTTTGGCCAAAACTATACTTATAATGACATTAGTTATTGAACTAAACATTTGAAAACAAATCACTGAAAAAGAAATTCTCAGAAAATAAGTTTAAGATTAGAAAACAATACAAAACAATAGAAAAGCAATGAAATAATGAAAACAATGTTTTGTTGTATTGTTTTAAAGCTTTGAAAATCTGTATTTTCTCTTTATTTCTTCACTGCATTTGTTTCTATCAAAAAGGATATCAATATAGATATAAAGGTGTTTTGAATTTAGTTGTGAAACACAACTCAAAATACAAGACAACAAATAACACAAAAACAATTTATTGTCAATAAATTTATATCGAGTTTACAAAACATAAATTGAATTTTATTTTTATTTCAAACTCTAATCTAAACTTTGAATTAAAGAGAGAAATGGTTTGAATGTTTAAATCCATGTAATAGTTGTTCACAAATACAATACAAATGTAATATATTTCTGTAATTTCATTGAAATTTATTTAAGTTTTAGTATAAAATATTCGTAAAGTTTTATTTGGTTTTTCATTTAAGACTAATATTTGTCTCTCTTTGAAACACAATTTATTTTCCGGTCTCTCTCTCTCTCTCTCTCTCTCTCTCTCTCTCTCCTCTCTCTCGTCTATTCTTAAAGGGAATACATCTGAATGTATATGACGTTTAGGTTTAGCACAAGTATATGTTTTTCTTGTATACGGTATTACTGTTTTCAATATTTTCGTTATATTCGCTCATTTTTGTCATCCCTTTAGACACTGGTATTAAATCTGGTGATCTCTACGGCCCAACAGAATAAGTGGAGCGAAACAGTCGACGGGAATAAAACACAAAAATAATTTCGTATCGATTGCTATACATATGTATAAAATATTTTTTGGTTATCTTTTGTATGCATTATTTTCAGGTCTAACATTTGAAAGACAGTGCAAAACAAAGGAGAAATTTTTAGTCAATCTGTCAGTCCTTATGTGAAGTGAAGTTTATTTTATCGCTAAGAATGAAAAAATAATGTTTTGTGAAGTCTAACAAAATTTATTACATATAATATATCTCATTGAATATACTCTAAGAGTTGTGTTATTGTCTGAAACTTTAAATTTTTTTCTGAATCTCAATATATATTATTGTTTTCACAAAAATCTATAGCCTTTTACTCACATTTATCTTATCTCAAAGTTTTTAAATAAATAACTGAAGAAATAAAAAGTTTTGTTCCCTTTGTATGAAAAACAACAACTATTTTCATGGAAAATGCAATTTTGAAATTAATTTATGTATTATTGCATGAGTTTTATGACAATATTTTATGTATACATAAAAACTCCTAAACTTTCATATAATTTGATTACAAATTCAGAGCTCACTATTGATTAAGACTCTGAGAGCCAAACACTAAACGTTAACTCAATTCATAAAAAACTCAATTATTATTCAGTGTTTGCAAACATTTTTTTCTTTTCTGATTAAGTCTTTCAAACACTTCATCAGAAAAATAGTATTCATTATAATAATCGACAGAAATATAAAACATAGAAATAGTATTACACTTAAAGCACAGGTGTATTGGCTTTTCGTGTTGTAAACGATTAACGATTTAATGCTCTTTTGGTGTAAAAACTAACAAAATTTACTACAAATATGATCACAAATATAAACATATGATTGCAATCACAGCTCATCTCAAATGCAATAATATTTAGTTCACTCTATTAACAAACTTTTTGGGTTTGGGTTTTGGGTTTGTTTCGCACGAATAGGAGTCACAAAAATGGGAACTGAAATGAATTAGTTGTAAAAACATTTGTCACTCTCTGTAAGCACTGGTAAGTCTGGTTAAGGCCTGTCGTCTCTTGTTCTTCAGTGGCATCACTACTGGTGTTATAATGTAAGCAATATTAGACAATCTAATGGAATGTATGGAAAGGGAGTGGAGTTGGAGTCGAGTGCAGAAACAACTAAAAAGCTATTATGACATAAAATGCACACCAAATATGACACTTCATATCAACAAAGATTACATAAAAATTCGTCACTTGTGTTGGCGGCGGGAATGGGAGGCCAGGGCTTACATATAGATATGTATATGACATTGGAGGCAAGACATCAAACACTGAACGATCAGATTATTAGAAACAGTTGTCGTTGTCTTATATTTGTCTCTTGTCTTGTGCACTGTTATGTCAAGCCTGTAGTGATGTGTTAGGTTAGGTCACAATATTCTGTGTGCACTTGATTTGGTCACGTATGCTATCTGTGCTTTAAGTATGAAATATATATATATTTTTACTGTTTTTCTTGTCAATACAATCGCATTGGAAGTGATGCCAAATAAGCGCTCATATGTCAGACCACATGTTCTCAGAGCACAGGACTTAAGCATTTGATTCAAAAGAATTTAATGAAAACCAATTTGAAGGCAAAAAAACATATCAAAACATATTTGAAATTTATTTCATCTCTTATTTCTGATATATTTCTCTATCTATTGCTATGTATTTGAGTTAAAGGAAGAGACGATTGAAGAGAAATTGAGAGCAAAAGAAATGTTTAACTATTTTTGTGCTAATATTTCACAGCATTTGATGGAAAGGAAAAAATTTGAAAACAATTTTGATAACAATTTGTTGTTTCGTTTCGTTTGACCAAAAAAATTGAAAACAAAATAATAAGAAAATTGTTTGAAAGTTATATAAAGGAAAAACAATTCATATTTGAGACAGCATTTCATGACCTTCTCGTAAGGAAAGGGAGGAAAACAACAATCAATTTGATTGATTCGACACTCAGTGCAACGACTGTCAGCATAAAAACTGATGAAAAGTCTAAACATATTATGCTTTTTAGACTTTTTCACTCTTAAGGCTATCAAACGTTGTCTGATATTAGTGTTGTATACAGACTGAGGCAATGTTCACACACATAGAGCACCGGTAGTATCAATGTATCCGAAAATCTCAACATATTGTGCACAACATCTCATAATCAATACATTATTAATTCATTTGAGCGAAAAAATAGTTTTTAAAATTTTCTTTCGGCTCTTTGTTGTAAACTTTTCACTCAATCTCCCGGTGCTCTCAAGCCTCCAAACTAACAGTACATGTGTCTCATGTCTGATGTATGTCTGTCTTTGTTAACATAGCGCTGGTATCCCATATAACCCGACTCTGGAAACACCACTGACTCTAAAAGAGCAGAAAGTTTTTTAATAATAAATCATTGGTTTAGCGGAAAAGATAGTGTGATTGGGAATGGTGTGATCGAACGGCGCAAATGGTTTAAGTGCACCGCCAGTTATGCCCAGCACTGGTAGAGAAAAAAAAGATTATTATATATCTATAATAAGGGAAAGTATGACTAAAACCCAGATCTGGTAATCGATTCACTCATTTGACGCTCACTTTATTAACAAACCATTCGTTTAACTATTTTTTGCCACAAATTTTCATTGCATTCACTGTTTTAAGCGTTTGTTTCACTTAAAGGCATCTCATCTTAATTGGACTCAAATTTTTTTGTGGCACTGCAACTGTAGTCAATGTTTTTGTCTGTTTTTTAATTGAATTATTGGCACAAATTGTCATAATTTCCCCCTGGACCTACTGGTTCATCAACTTTTTTAGTATTCAATTGGCTTTCGGTTTTTCAGATATACATCAAAAACACTGTTTTTTCTCTTCTCTTCTTTAGCAGTGAAACCAATCAATCATTTGTTCATATATTTGATTCAATTCTTTTAGGTTTCAATTAAACTCATGTTTCACTCAAATGGTATTTACATTTCCCAACAGTGAACTCAACTTTATATTTATTTTCATAGAGTTTTAGACAAATAATATGTTTTAATAGTTAATGTCAAACATATCTTATAGTTATTGACACAAAAAACGCAAATAATAATCAATATTTCCATCACTTTATTATAAAAATTTAGTAAAATTGCATAAAATGTGTAAAATATTTGCAAATTATTGCTGTAATCAGCGATTTTTTATGTCAAAAATGAGTCTATAGTTTGGATAAGAGTTTTGAACAATATTATTGATTTTATCAATAAGTCATCGATCGATGAGTTTCCCTAAAAAACTATTTTTAGTATAAAGTAAATCTAAATTTAAACTCATTTTATCATTCATTCAAAAATATTTATGAAATCTCAAATCAATTTTATCAAAGATTTTAAAAATTGGAAAAAAATTAAAATATTGTTTTGTTTTATAAATGTTTAGACAAAAATGTCAAATGTTTTAATAAATTAAATTCAATATTCATTTGTGACTTAATTTTCATTAATAGTAATAAAATAATTACTTTTCCCTGTTTGATGATAAAATATTTCCTTGAATCAAGATTGAAGTGAGATCATTTTTATTAATATAAAAGGAAATTACTCTTTGAGATTTAGGCTTTAATTCTCCATTAATTATAACCTTGATACAAATACAATCTTATATTTTTTTAAAGAATTTATTTACAGTTCTTTCCACTCAATGGTAAATATTTTGAAACATCGATATCAATGCGAAAAATATTGTTTTTGAAATGTTTTTAAAAATATCATTAATAAAATCAATTCTTTAGATATTTATTACATAAAATAAATTTTATATCTCAAACCCCAGAATAACATAAACCCCAGGATAAGAGTTTCAGATGGTATTGATTCTTATCATTAAGTCATCGATCGATGAGTTTCTGGTGAAAAATATTTTTAGTATAAATTGAATCAAAATTTAAACTTATTTTATCATTGAATTTAAATTTAATATGAAATCTCAAACCAATTTGAGTAAAGATCGGCAAATCTTCGCTTATATCCACATATCAAACAAAACAACTACAATCCCAGAGCCCAGTGATAAGCAGTCTATTCAGCGCCCATTCAAATGCAAATAATATTATTGAATAAAATATATTTTGCGCTCAAAATGTGTATTACATTAAAACAAAATTATTGCCAAAAATAAATCAATTAAATTATAGGTAATGTTATTTCAGGTTATATAAGACTGGAAGCAAAACAGCACCTGAACCTCCACTACACAATTGATTGTGAGCTCAAAGTGAGAATCAATTGCAGATATTAGACATAATTTTTGATAAATAGTGTAATAAAAAGTCTAATTCATGTGAAATATGAATATAAACCCATATTTGAGATATTTGTTTGACCCCCTGATTGAAGCGACCCTTTTATGTAGTATTTAGTTATAAAATGAAATAAAATTATGTTTTCATTTCATATCAAATGTTATGAAATTCAAATTTATATCAAAAATTGAATTTAAAAATAATTTCATATATTTTTTGAGTGAAATAAAAATTTCAAGATTTGCTTCAATTTTATCCAAAATTTTAAATATTATTTTCACTCTTTTTCTTCTTCTTCTGATACCACAGATGAAAGACCAGTGAATACAGTGTTTGAAATATTTATTCATATATTTTGAGCTCAAAATCCTTAATATTGACACAAAATATATAATACTTAACATAACTGTATATTTTAGTAGAAAATAGTTATGAAAAAAGTGATGAATGTATTCAAAAGAGTAGCAAAAAGTTTAAGAGAAGAAAATATAAATAAATATATTTTTGATTCAAAACTATATTTACTTTTTGAGTGCTAAATAAAGTTTTTGATTTTCCCCTTCAGCACAAGCAATGTCTCCGACGACTCAAAAGTAGTTTATAATACAAGAAACCGACACTTGATTTGCTTTGATAGCTATCAAAGATATATCACTGATATATGAAAACAAAATTGTGGATCAAATACAAGAACAGAAGAGAAAAATAAAAGTTTCTTCACTTCTCTCTGAGTTTAATATCAAATATTGTATAAAAGGTTTGTATTTTTAGGATTACTATTGATTTGAAACAATCTTTAGATGAAATGACAGACAGTTTGGGGAAAAATGGAGAAAAAATAGTTTGACTTTTTTGGAGAAATAGTTTTAATATTTTATTATAAAAAACAAAATTATTTCAAATATTATATCAAAAATAGGGTTTCTTTTAGACTATTATTCAAATTTTATTCAATATTTTGCTTTAAAGGGAAAGAAATACTAAAATAAAATAAAAAACAAAATATAATTCATTAAAATTTCAAATTTTTGTTTTCAAGACTTGACTTAAATATTATTTTTATGAATAAAAGTCTTAAAACTGTTTTATAAACACAATTGAAGTCTTAATACAAGAGATATATTTTCAGAAACAATTGATATTAACATAAATTATAAATAATTTCAAGGATTTTATCAAAGTTTATACAAAACGCCAAATGTTTTAATGAATTGAATTCAGTATTTATTTGAAAATTAATTTTCAAATATTTTAATGATTTAATTATGATTTGTATAAATGTCACAAAATATGTTCTTGGCACAAAAATAAAATTATATAAATTAGATGAAATTACTTTCAATAGGGATTACTGACCATTTTGAATAATCTTGATACAATCGCGATTAAACATTATTTCTCACGATTTATGCTATGAATGACATAAATTGTTGTTTTATTTGAAACGTTTTGTTAATATTTTTCACACAAATTCACAATAAACTTAATTATTATTCAAATATTTATCGAATGGATCTTGTATCAATTCAAACATGGTAAATTTGGAATAAATTTAATAAAAAATAATTAAACATTTATTTTCAGTCTTTTAACTCATTTAAAGAAAATTAAATTTTCATTTAAAAAACAAAACTTTGAAGAAAATTGAAAAAAAATTAATAAATGATTAAAATTCCAGATTTTTATTCAAAAAAAAAAAGATTTAAATATTTTTTTTAAAAAACCTTAAAAAACATTTTAACTCAAGTGAAGGCTTAATAAAAGAGATATTTATAGTTTAAGTGACACTAAAATGTAGTAAAAACTAAATAAATTTCCCTTAATTTTAATCACTTGAAAGTTCTAACCCTTAAAATGAGTTTCAAATCACAAATACATTGAAAGTTTGTTATGAAAAACGACATTAAAGTGCTTTAATTTCAATTCTTTATTCAGTAGAGAGTTTGTGAGAGAAAAGGTCACAGATTTTAAAAGTGAGAAAACATTTTGGCCTTAATTTCATAAATCAGTTGTAAATGAAGAGAAAGAGAAGTGAAAACAATATTTTATGTCTTCATTAAAGACAACACAAATTCAGACAAATGTTATGTTTTTTCGGACACAAAGACAGACAACAAAAGTGAGACAAAGAATGTGTTATATGTTTGTCAAGAATTAATGCTTTTATTTAACACAAACCCAAAACAAATGATTACAATATATAAGCGATAATTAATTTTAATTAACTTCAAAACTAATGACATAATTAATTAAATAAAACCTTAAAACACTGTTTTCTGATTCAGTTTTTCAGTCAAAAAACATGTTATTTTGTAATACATTTGCTGTCAAACCATTAGTCTCTCTGAGAGTGAGTGTCTGTTATATGAGCTTCAGTTTAATTAATCAATTATTTTGTCACTGATTTATGCAATATATACTCAATTCATGTGTTTTATTAAACCAAAGATTAAATGCAATATAAATATAATGTTTTATTTCTTTCCTATTATTTAGGGTTTTGTCTCAAAATAATAATGAATTTTACTTTTGATAAGAAAATCCTTCAGTATTTTGAAAACTTTTGTTTTGTTTTCATGAATAAAGTACTGAAAAATAGTTTTTAAAATCATTTTCAGTGAAACAAAGTAAACATTTATTTAATTATAGTCTCATTGAATAATAACACAAAACTTTGTATTAATTAATCAGAGATTAAGTCAAAAGATATGAAATTCAATTCAAATGGAAATAATGTCTTAAATATTTTAAATATTTTCAAAATTAGTGTTTTATATAACAAATCATCGATTAATTTATTGTTTTATTATTTCTGACATGAGATGTGTTTTGAACTAAATTTATTCACAATTTATTGTTCAGTCGACTAAAGCATTGAAAATGTTTTGTAAAGAAAGAGAAGAAAAGAAATATTCGCTTGGATTCTGAAAAATATGTCATAAATTCAAATACACATCAAAACATAATATCCAAATATCGAGCACTTGTACTCCTGAGTCAATGGCAGTGATATTGTGCCACAAAAATGATTGCACTGACAATACATACTGTACTCAAAACAACAGTATTTTCTTTAAAAGTGTTTTAAACCCGCATTTCAATCGGGGTTTACAGTTAAGTGTGATTTGTGTTTGAAGGAGAGGTAAGGAAACAAAAATATGGATAAAAACTTAACATTCAATTCTCAATACTCTGTGGGAAACACAACCTATCGGTGCAAATCTCTTCACTGTCAAACACTAATCAATATATTTTTCACTTTGTTTTTCATTTTGTGTTAAATTAAGTGAAACTGAAATTTTAAACATTCAATCAATTGTTTCACAAAATTATTACCAAAGAAATAGTGAAAAGACTTTTTCATTGGAATTAAATTGTTTTCAAATGTTTTACTTTATTGTCAGCTCAAAAGTGAGGGTCATTTTTCACAATTAATTTCAAAATAACTATTTTTGTTGTGAAATTTTATTTCACAGTATGTTTTGGGTAATAAATTTAACACTGATTTCTCCGTAAGAGTAGTGAAAGTTCACTGGATTTGTGAAGATTTAGACACTTTTTTATCTCGTCTTTTTTAGGCGACAATATGCAGGGTCTTTCAATAAAGGGGTAGTTTTGAGGGAAGTTGTTTGAAAATAAATCTACTTTATATTCAAAATTGGTTTTCATTTGGAAATACAATATATTTTGAAAACAAAAATAATCTAAACATCAATCAAATGCTGATTAATGAAGATTTTGATGAAAAAGGGGTTTTATATCAAGAATTTCATTGATATTGCATTAAATCTCTGACAAAATTCAAAATAGGATTTTTGAACTCAACTCTTATATTTCAAAGACTATTACTGAGGATAATGCTAAAACAGTGACCCCTCTTACCCCCTGATAACAATCAATTCCTCTATAAAATAAGATAAACTTCTTTACTATTGAATCACTTTATATGAAGTCTATACTGTATATTGAGATCCACTTCCCCTATAACTCAATACTGGACCTAAACTATTGGATATTATATCCAAAAATCAATCTTATATTTCAACGAATTATTGAATTTTATAACTGTTTTGCAATGTTTTGTATTGTTTTGTTGTATAAATGACAAAAAGATTTACTCAAATACTGAAAACAATATTTTTTGTTTATATTTTGATTGCTTTTCAAAAAACTAAAACAAATTTTTTATTTATTTATATTTTTTGACACAAAAATACTTTTATTGTTATAAAAATCTTATTTCTCTACGACTTGTGTTAAATCTTCACTAAGTTTTGTCACTCATTTCACGTAATATTGTTTTTATGCTTTCATTCATTGATTTTAATGCAAATATTTTTTATAAAAGAAAACCTATTTTTGGATCAAATTAACAAAAAAAAATCCTATAATTTTCATTAATGACATTCAAAACCATAATTGTGTTAATTATGGCGCAAAACATAATTTCATATTTTCAGAAGATTTGTTAAAAATAAGTCATTTGTTGGGAAATAAGTTTTTAATCATTCAATAAAAATGACATAAATTTTAAGACGAAATCTTTGGGATTATTGTAAAATAAATTGTTTGCAATTTTACTAAAAAATAAATTATTGATTCAATTACTAAACTAATAGTAAAATAAATTTTTACACAAAGAGTAACACAAGAAAAACCAAAGCCTAAACCGCACTTCATTAGTGTGTGAGTAATGTATGAAAAGGTAGGCTTAAAATACATATTTAATATTAACTGAAAATATAATGCCTTTTAATCGCATTATTATTGTTGTTATTGAAAGTATTTCAACTTTTTTTATATGAGAGAAAAGATAGCAAAAAGCACTCATGTCTTTCATATCCAGATATAAAGACAAAGAATTGGTTTGAATTTGAATTTGAGTTCAAATAATGAATTATTTAATATATATCTGAAATATAATCCCAAATGCGATAAAATAATTTTGAATTTAACATCATATCCAGGGTTTCAAATGAATTATTGATATTTTCAGTCATAAGTCAATTAAAGAAACAATTTTTTAGTATTAATTAAATTTACTTTTTGGTTGAATAACTGTGCACTCAATTCACTATCTAGTAATAGATAATTAAAATTTAATTTAAAACTATTCAGTGATGTTTTACAATACTATTGTATTTCATGGCAACAGTTAAATAGATTTTATTTGGCAAACGGACTTTTGGAAGATTTTCAATTTGAGCGGGCTTAGAGCTGTAAAACACTAAATAACATTACTGTTGCAAATATAGTGACTAAGATATTATATCTT
>JAQGAT010001255.1:0-16170 GCA_034687845.1 Pantelozetes paolii
TAATTTAACATAAAATTAAATTTAAATTATTATTTTACTTTTATAATAGTAATTGTAAATTAAAGTACAATTTTTAACGTAAATTTTTCTGAGTGTATAAAATATATCCTCTCACAACTTAAATTCTCTCCTAACTTGAATTATTTTTTTGGTCCCGAAGAATTTAAGTTACGAGATTTAACAGTATAGTATTCAAACGAATAGATTAGAAATCTTAATGCAATTTTGAATAAAGTATTGATAACCAGGTCTTTATTGCAGAATCTGGTGCTTTCCCCCAATTCAATGACATTCAAGGGTTGGAAAAGTACTTCAATTGATATTTTCACTCAATTTTATATCTTTAATGTCACGAATGCCAATGAATTCCTGTCTCAAACACAAAAACCTATTTTACAACAATTGGGTAAATGTTTTAAACAAACTTTTACTTATCTGACACATACGTGACTCCCAACCCTTACATCCCATTCCAGGCCCCTTTACTTTTAAAGAATCAATAGATAAGACAAATATACGTTGGAATCATTCGGAGGGAACTGTTTCTTACAAACAGATCCGGCGCTGGGTTTTCGTACCTGAGATGACAACTGGAAGTTTAGACGATGAGGTCATTCATCTGAATGTTCCGATGATTGTGAGTATTGTTAACAATATTTTATATAATCTGAAGTAAAACCCAAAGAAACAGATAATCATTGAAAAAGTCTTTCATTTATTTAATGATAACATAATTTGCGAAAAATTTATTTCTTATCTGTTTTTTGCGATTTTTTTCATTCAATCATTTGTTAACATATTTTGAAATTAGAAACTTATATTGACTTATACTACCCTTGATAATGCAAGAATTTAATCATGTAATTGATTGACACTGAATCAAAAATTTGATAAACAGTATACAGTATTTCATCTAAAATTTGATTTTGAAATCAATTTTGAAATTTAAGATTTAATAACATTTTCCCCTTTACTTCAAAAATATAGAGAAAAGTAAGCATTATTTCACTTCATTTCAATCAAAGCGTTATTGTATTGATTTGATTAATAGTTAGTACTGTAGTTACACAATAGTTATATTTGCAATGATCTTGGACAAATAGTTATTTCTAGTCTATTTATTACTTTTATTGTTTACATTTAGTTTATATTATGTAATGAAAGAGAGATTACGGGAAATGTTTGAATGCTTTGAAGAGTATTTGATTTCATTTAAAAAATGATTGTTTTGTAAAATAAATCATTTGAAGACATGTTTTCTCACGTTTTTTTTCAATTATCGCTATATTTGTAAAATTTTTATAAAATAAATGTTAATTTATGTATTATTTAAACCCTTAGAGCGCAGGAGAGAGTGTAAAGTACGAACAATTTAAGCTAGATGCTATTAATGCCTTCGTAGAGGACTCAAAGAGTTTAATATTCAAACGAAACACTGTTCGAGAACTTCTGTTCGACGGTTACGATGAGATACTCTTGGAATTGGCGAAAGAGTTGTTCCCTTTGACACCCTTTACAAGGTTTGGTTGGTTTTATAGCCGAAACAATACTCAAACGGAAGAGTCGTTTAGTATATACACCGGAGAAAAGGCAATCAATAGATTAGGTCTTTTGAAGTCTTGGAATAATTCAGAGATTAATAACAAATGGTTTGGAAAACAATGCGAAAGAATTGAAGGCATTTCTGCCGGAGATTTTCAGCCGCCCTTTAGGACACCCGTCCCCAAAAGTGTTGACATTTTTATTGGAGATTTGTGTCGAGCCTTCACTTTAGAGTTCTCACACGAAGTTGATTTCAAAGGAATCAAAACCAACAGATATTCGGCCAACCCTTCCCTCTTTGACTACTCTTTGCCAGAGAATCAATGCTATTGTCCTTCAAATGGGTTTGTTTTCCATTACTTTGTATTCAATTTTATAATAAAAATGAGTTTTATATTCAAATTATTTCATTATTTGTTACAAATTTGAGTGAATTTTCAAAAATCTTATTTCAATATCTTTTACCCCTTTTTGGGCCCCTTTTTGTTAATTTTCATTTCATTATTCACAATCATTTTCAGATGTCCGGCCAATGGTGTGCTTAATGTGTCCACGTGCACAAAGGGGTCGCCAACCGCTATATCTTACCCCCACTTCTTATATGCTGATCAGAAATATTTAGATTCTGTCGGAGGACTGACTCCCAGTGCTCTCACTCATAGTTTTTATATGGATATTGAAAATGTAATCAATTTTTAAATTTAGATTTGATTTCAATTATAAAAATATATTTCGTTTAAGAGTTTAGGAATTCCTCTCAATATTGCGGTCAGACTTCAAATCAATACTGTGTTTGAGGGCAACGAAAATCTGGAGTTTTCACGGAATATGACTCAAAAGCAAATATATTTTCCACAGTTTTGGTTCAGCACTGTATGGATTGGTATCTCATTTTATATTTTATTTATTTACTAACAAATTGTTTATTTGAAAAGACGGCACAAATTAATGACGATTTGGTCGAGAAATTGGATTTTTTGCTCAATAGAGTGCCGTTTTATACAAACGTAATGACAATTGTATTTCTTTTCGTTGGCTTTTTGGCTCTGATTTGTGCAGTGTTTTATGCATTTCGTGATAAAAAGGTTAAAAATCTTACAAAAGATTTGAAATAATATTTAAATTAATTATTATTTTACAGAAAATTCATTTAAATAGACGACAGAAATACAAAGCCGTAGAAATGAATACAAGAAATCATACAATCAATTGATTTTATAATCATTTTTAACCAAATCTTGAGCTAAAACTACATATCATTTCCTCAACTCTTTGGACGAAATCTCAAAGTTTTGGAAAATAATATAATTTTTAAAAAACTAGTGTTTAATCTCTGAAACGATATTTTATAACCAAATGTTTGTGTAATATATTCACCAAAAAAAGTGCCAAAAATTGTCTTCTTTTTGCAATTTTTACACATTTTTATAATCAATGAAATATTAAACCAATGGATAAACCAATTGATAAACCAATGCCTCAATTGTTTTGCACTCAAAATATATTTCAATTTTGATAACAATTAATATTTTAATGAAATCTCTATTAAATCATAGAATTTATTATTTTTTACGAAAGGATTGAAAATAAAGTAAAAAGTTATTAAATTTATGTCTTTTTGACTCATTTTTGAGTTTATTTGCAAATAATATAAAAAGACATTTGATTTTCGAGAAATTTTTGATAACCAATGGTAGTAATGGATGACCAATGGTATTGATGGATGACCAAGGATAGTAATAGATGACCAAGGACAGTTTGAAGAATATATAGGAATATCTTTAGTTGAGTTTGTGATCAAAGTGTGTCTCTAATAGACACTAAATATTAGACACACTTTGAGCGCGATTTCACACAAACAGTGAATTGACTTCAGATTTGTTGGCTTTAAATGACATTTCAATTGAATTTATATTAAATTATGGAAATCCAAGAAAACCCTGAAATGACTGAAACCCCTGAAAATGCAAACATTCATTGGTATTGTATTTAAACTTATTTACATTTAACACTAAATAACCCCTTAATTAAAGGGTAGAGAAATACAGACCAAAACGTTTGGATGATTTGATTTCTCAGCAAAATATCGTCAAAACATGTAATTATTGTCTTATTTTTGCCATTCATTACATCTAATGATTGTCTTCAATGTCTTCAGTGAACAAATTCATGGCTGAAAACCGTTTGCCTCATCTCTTACTGTATGGCCCGCCGGGAACGGGTAAGACGTCTACAATCCTTGCCTGCGCTCAGCACTTGTATTCACCGAAACAAATGTCTTCAATGGTTTTGGAGGTCTTAAGGCTTAACCACTTTTTACGTTTGATTTAGTTTTAAAATCTATGAAATTGTTTAAACAGTTGAACGCATCGGACGACAGGGGTATAGACATAGTCAGGGGTCCGATACTGAACTTCGCCTCAACTAAAGCCGTCTTTAAAAACGGCTTTAAATTAATAATTTTGGACGAAAGCGATGCCATGACTACTGACGCCCAAAACGCTCTCCGAAGAAGTGATTATTGATTTATATTTATATAACATTTGATTCACTTTTTAATTGTTTTTCAAAGTTATGGAAAAGTTTTCATTGAATATAAGATTTTGTTTGATTTGTAACTACTTATCCAAAATAATACCTGCGCTTCAGTCCCGGTGCACACGATTTCGATTCGCACCCTTAAAGTCATCGCAAATTATACCTCGTATTGAATACGTTATTAAACAGGAAAGGGTTGTCGCGACTGAAGACGGCATTAAAGCGTTGATTGAGTTATCGGAAGGGGATATGAGGAAAGTGTTGAATATACTGCAGAGCACTGCCGGCGCTTTCGATGTCGTCAATGAGCACAATGTCTACCTGTGTTGTGGACGTCCTCTGAAGGAAGACATCGAAAAAATTCTTAGTTTTCTTCTCAACGAAAAGTTTACTTCAATTTATGAAAGTATGGATTTATTTGGACTTCAAATCAGGTTTTAATGTATTTTTTGCTTTGTTTTAGAAATAATGGAAATGAAGACCGAAAACGGTTTAGCACTTCAAGACATTGTCACACAATTACACCCTTTTGTGAACAGAAGTATTCAATTGTTTTTCATTTTAATGCAATTTAAACTCATTTTTCTCTTTTCAGTGGATTTTCCGATAAAAATAAAAATAGAAATATTGGAAAAGATGGCAAACATTGAGTGCGTTTGGCATTCAGGGGTTAAAACAATTTTTTAATCATTAATTGTTTTGTATTTTATTTAGATTTCAACTCTCGTCCGGCGGTTCAGAGAAACTACAATTGGGTGCTCTTATCGGTGCCTTTCAATCGGCCAGAGATTACTCAATAAAACTCAAATGAATTTTTCGATATTTTATTGTTTAATCGTTTTATGACTTCTAATAATAAATACTATTTTTGTCGAAAAAATCACTTTTTTTTGTTTATTTTGTTTTTCATACAAAAAATTGTTTCATTTACGTCCTATCCATTCAATCCCTGGAAGGAAATGTAGTTCTAATCCGAACCTTAACTGGGTATTGTCAGGGTGATTTGTTGGTTGAGATGAAATTGTTTATTGATGTATTAAATGATCAAGATAATTATTATTTTATTTATTTGCAAATTGTTTAATAAATTATTTAATTGTTTTAAAATTCAATAAACATTTCATTCAAAACATTAAATGTTATTATTTTTGTCTCAATTATTATGTTTTCATTTGAAATCAAATTTTCTTTGTTTTTGTGTTTTTATATTCAAATTCATATCAAAATACAAATAATAAGTGTTTTCTTGAACTTTGTTGCCATAAAAGTGAGATAATTGTCAATAAAAGTACAGAAAGTTTGCAAAAGTGTTGAAAATATGAAATAATCTAATCGTTTGTTGAATTTATTATCAATTGTTTGACAACTCATTGAACAAAAAATTGCTTTGTTTTCAGACTTTTGTCTGATTTTAGTCTCAATTTAATTACATTTAAGGTTTTCATTGTGTTTCTGGAGTTGTGTTGCGTTTGCGTCGACAGGCCTTCAGAAATAGCAAAGCCTTTAAAGAGCTGCTGTGGGAGAGGCAGGGAATGGGAGAATGAATGGCACAGTATGTTAGAGTAGATGATAATCGCGTGGATGGCGTTCATCGATGCAGTGTTTGCTCACAAGATATAACCATCGATTCAATGCATAACTGCTTTATGTGTTCACCTTTTTTAGTCTATTTTCTAATGTTTTCAAATGAAATAACAATTATTTTCTCAAAAGTATTAAACAAAATGAATGAATGTCTGAAGAGATCTCATGATTATTACAATTATGTAAATAATTATTAATAACTAGTTATTAGAGTATTATTAGAGTAATGAGTGATTGTGTTGAGTGTATGGAACATAAGATTGAGTGTTGCGATGCTTTACACCCTTTGGATGCTTTGCACCCTTTGGATGCTCTGCACCTTTTCAGTGCGTCAAAGCCTCCAAACATATCAATCGATTGCTCCTCTCTTTCACATAAACCCAAAGGATTAACAAATTCACGTTTAATCCTATTTTCTGTGATATTTATATCATTGCTTCAAAGTATCGATTGTAAACCAATCAGTAATGGATGGTTGGGTTCGCCATCGCCTCTATCTGATGATAGATTTTCATTAGCACTGGTATGCAATTTATTATTCATTTTTTATTCCTTGTGAACCAATTATATGTCTGAGAGTACGACTCCTACAATAGTCCTACTCTTGTCTTATGAATACATTTTAATTTTTATGAATTAAATGTTATGAAAGAAATGTCTATTTTATATGTGAATACAATTTTACATCAAATCCTACTATCGTTTGAAATTAGCATTCAATTAAAGTCTCTCTTCTTATACTTCATTGAGTTATTGAAAGCCAATCATTACATTAGTATTACTCACAAATCGTATTATAAAATACTCATTGAATAAACAGTTTTATCACAATTGGGTTTATTTACTAAAAGGAAATGTATATAAAACATAAGGAAATCTGTGTTTCAGTTATCTTTACATTTGGATTGCTTTGACATTTTGTTTCCAGTTTTGGTTTTTATAGTATTTTTTGTAATTATAATAAAAAAGTAATGATTTTGACATTAATTTTGAGTTAATTTGTTTGAAATGTTGGAAAAATTTATTACAAATTTTTATCCAATTTATGCCCAGATTTAGTCATCTATTGATTTTTGTTTACCACAACTCATATACTATTAGATTATTGAGTATTTTGTTGCTATGAGAGCAACGTTTGTAACATTTAAAACAATTTATTCATTTCTTTAACAATTAGTTCACATTTTCTTGAGAAATATTTTTACATTTATTTGCATTGAAATGAAACTTTAATTAATTTAATTGAATATCGATTTATAGATTGAGTTTTGATTCAAATATAACTATTAATTGAAAATTGTTTTTAAAATATTTTATTGATTACAAAATATATGCAAAAATCATCAGAAATTGAGATAAACTGAATGTCAGACCAATTATTTTATAGCATATTCAACCCCTGTTTGAGTCCATCATTGCTATATTAATCATAATTTCAGGGGTTTTTGGTTTCAAATAAACAGATTTTATTTTCCCCTTAAAATTATCGTCAGATATTTGGTTTCAATCAAAACTTATACTCAGTTCTCGTATAACCGAATGGATATAAACCGAAATTTATTCGTTGTTAATCTATAACCAGTGTAATCTTAAAACACGAAATAAATCACTCAACCTTGTTTATTTATGATATTCAATATTCTAATATTTAATTCAAAATTCATTGGTTTTCTTGTAATAAAAATCATGTTTTCATACAAAGTATTCTCAGATTTACTGTACTTTAAAGTAGTTTTCAATTAGTTTTTGCAAAACATTTAAAATAATATAATTTTGAGGAAAATGTTTGAAAAATTCATTTTATTTTTCATAATTGTTTGAAATATTGTAAATGAATCTCAAAATCAAAACATTTTATAATTTCAAAGAGTTCTCAACAATAATTTCAAATAAAATGTTTGTTCACTAAAAGCTTAGAGAAAATGTCATTCACTTTAATATATTCTTAAATTTTATTGCATTTTTGATATGAAATCAAAAAGTATTGATAATTTAATATAAAGTTTTAAAAACACTTTAAAAATGTGTTAAAATTGTGTTTCATTTCATTCTTAATTGAAATCAAGGTTTAGTTCAAACAGACCTTCAAAACCATTCCTGCATTTAATTGTTTCACTCAATACTATATGAATTGATTTGTCCCTCAAAACACTCAAACAATACTGAAATTTACTGAAAATGATTGTAAAATTTAAATTAAACACAAATATAAAGAGTATATCATGGTAATTATACTGTACATGGTCATTTTAGGGAATCATTGACTGCAAGAATTGTTTATTTAATATAGTTTTAAACTAAATATGCATTTATGCCATAATTTTAAACTGAAGATAACCTGTATATAAAAAGTGTTGAATCCCTTTCCCCATAAAATCAGATAATTATTCAGTCATTCGCTGTATTTTGATCTGAAATTATAAATCTCTTGATTTAATATTATAATTAAGTTTTAATTGAAATAAATAATGAAATTATTATATAATATATGATTTCGTTCGTTGAACTGTGGGATCAAGTGTTACAACAGAAGTACTAATGGATTGAAACAAATTGTTTGCTCTTATTTTTAAGTTATGGCTCAAAGCAAATGCATTTCCCGTATGAGATGTATGAGATGTATGAGATGAGTCATTTTTGTTTGTCAAACAATATTTCAAAATTATTTTATTCACTCAATCGTTATATAACTTATTTCAACAAAATTTTGTTATAAAAATATATTATTTCTATATTTTCTGAACCAAAAACAGCTTTAAAAGTGAAATAAAGATAAAAATAAAATGTTTTCAAAAAAATAAATTATAAAAACATTTTTGCAATGAATTTCAATGTTTGTTAAAATAACTATGAGTTCTGTAATTCATTAACAAATTAAATGTTATTTCAAGTTTTCATTAGTTTTTATGATTTCAAATGATTTTCAAATATAAAATGAATTATTTTTTTTAAATCCAAACAAAACAGGAATTTCTGGTAAAGTTTGGATATTTGCCGAAAACAGACATAAATAGTCAAAACTTAAGTCTAAGAAGTGAACGACAACTAAGAGCTGCTATTTCTTCGATGCAATCGTTTGCTAATATCCGACCGACCGGTCAGTTGGATAACACAACTCTGGCCCTAATGAGGAGACGGAGGTGCGGTGTCCCGGACTATATGGTTCTCGATTCTAAACACCATAGAACCAAACGATATGCTCTTCAGGGGTCAAAATGGAATAAAACAGACTTGACCTGGAGGTTTGATTTATACTTGACATTTGACAGCAATATTTAATTCAATCCCCCCTTCAGTTAATAAGTGATAAAAGTTATCATAATTTTATGATTTATTGCTTTATTTTCTTCAATAACTCAACGAAAAAATTATTTTAACAAATGATTAATACTTTTATTATTTATTGATATTTTTATTCATCAAATCATTTCAATTAATTCAAAAATATATATCAAGTGAACGCAAGGAAAGGCAATAAACCCTTAAATCAAATGAAATATTCCGTAAATTATTGCTTCATTTCACAGATATTTTGACTAAAGATTTCAAGTTTTTGGCAATTATTTGAAATTCAATCTTTATTTCTGTTTATTTCATTTCATTTCAAGAATTTATATCACATTTATGGCCCATAATTTCCATAAATCCTGTGATGACATACCATTCCCTTTAACTACAAATGACAAAAAATATTAAGAAATTATTTGAAAATTGAAGTAATTTTTATACCATTTATAAAATTACTTTCAATTTGTTTATTGACTTAAATATCTTAAAATACATTTCATTTGGAGGCGAAGGATATGTTATATCAATAGATAAGGAAAGATAGGTCTTATCGACTGATTGATTGTGTCTGGGCTTTGCTTTTCACAAAACCTCAATGAAATTGTGTTAAAATAATAATTGAGTTTAGATTTTGATAATAATTTCTTTATTTATTGAAAGCAATTCAAACTTCTGTTCATTTGTTGAATGCATACAAAACTCCTTAAATTTCCTTGAATTGTGAGTTCAGTCAAATTATTTATGAGTGGAAATGGATATCTTGTAATAAGAAACCTGAAAACAAGGCTATGACTTCTATAACCAAACTCTCTGATCAACAATAAAATCCCCGGCCTTTCACTCCTTCCACTCATTTCTGATTCCTATTTGAGATACCATTTGAAAAAAATCTTTGAAATTATTATTTTTAATGAAATTTACTCTGAATTTCATTTATTTTATATTTCGTTCAACAAAACTATTGCAGCAATTGATGGGACGGTTAATCACTCACTCGATTGGGTTGCGGTGTCTTCTAACCAATAGATAATACCATCACAACCTCCTTGAGTGAGTGACATACTCTCCCTTATCATCACTTCATCGTTCAATGTCTTAGGATTTCAACGATTTATTTGTTTTTATTGAATGATTGAATGAAATCTTTTAAAAGGTTTAAAAATAACTAAAATTTTAAACATTGAAAACAAAATTCATTTCTTTTGAGGATTTCATAACTCATTAATAAAAACTCTTTTAATCTCTTTATTGATTGAAATCTCATTCAAAATCATATGATATTTAAAACAACTTTGAAGTGAAACACAATTTTTGATGAAATGCTAAAAATTAATCACTTTTTAAGTGTTTAACTAATTTTCTTAACCTTTTTTTTGTTTGCATCGGAAGTGTGAAGGAATGGTCGGTTGGAATCGATTCCCAATACGTTATCAATCAATTCACAAAAGCTTTTAAGATTTGGTCTGAAGTCTCAAAACTGACTTTTACTGAAACGCGAAGAGCGGATGCAGACATTGTTATATCGTTTTTAAGGGGACATCACGGAGACGACTACCCGTTTGATGGCCCAGGGGCTATATTAGGCCACGCATTCTTTCCCGGTGATGATATTGGTGGTGACGCCCACTTCGATGCCGACGAAAAGTGGGATCAAAGGAAATATAATTCAATAAATGATATGCAAAATAATGACGATTGGGAGGGTATGTCATGTTTTGTCTCTTCTGATAAAGTGTTCTCATTCTTATGCAATATTTGTTTCCATTGTATTCAGGGGTCAGTCTGTTCTCAGTCGCCGGTAATTATCAAAATTCATTGTAAATAACATTAAAAAACATATTTTCAATGAAAAGCTCACGAATTCGGACACTCATTGGGTTTATCCCATTCCTCTGTTTCCGGTTCTCTAATGTTTCCATACTATCAGTCAATTGGAAGTGATTTTAAACTACCCTACGATGACTCGGTTGGGATACAACAGCTCTACGGTATATACACTTTGAATATAACATCAATTTCTTAATAATTATCTGAAATGCAATTAAAGGATCGAAATATCCCAACAAATGGGCGGCAATGACCCCCTGGTCTCCACCCAGTAGTGAACATCCGGTCACAAACCGTCCACAAACAGGATCTCCAACTCTACCGAAGAGGACATTAATTCCTAAAATTTCTGCTGAATATCCAAACCCTTGTAATACAACCATCGATGCGATCGCTTCCATAAGAAAAGATATTTTTATTTTTAAATCAAAATACTTTTGGTGGTTGAAGGGGAACAGGAGCTTAGAAAGGGTCCAACCCTTAGAAGTATATCATTATTGGACTGATTTACCCAAAGATATAGAAAAAATAGATGCCGTCTATGAAAGACAAAGCGATAAACGGATTGTGTTTTTCATTGCAAAACAAATTTGGATTTTTGGGACCAATAATCGGTTGGAAAAGGGATTTCCCAAAAGTCTTACTCAAATCGGTATTAAATATCAAATGTTTAGACACTTTAGTCATTATTGAAGTAAATTGTCTTAGGATTGCCCTCAAGTGTGGAACGGGTGGACGCGGCTATGATTTGGGGTCACAACGCGAAGACTTATTTCTTTGTCGGCGACCAGTACTGGAGGTTTGAAGACGAGGACAATAGAGTGGAATTGGATTATCCGAGAGATATAGGGGTTTGGAAAGGAGTTCCGTCACATATTGACGCCGCCTTTCAATGGGCTATCGATAGTAAATATTTTCTTAATATCTAAACTAATTATAAATTAAACCAAACTTAAACCCAAACCTAAACCACAGGTCAAACCTATTTCTTCAAAGGACAACAATTTTGGAAATTTGATAACAGATTAATGAGAGTAAGCGAAGGATATCCTCAAAGGACCTCTCACTTTCTCTTCCCATCCTTGCATTGCAGACAAGATATTAATCAAAGTTTGGACACAATTCCAGAAATTTTTGATAAAAGTATTAATGATTTAAATTCAAGTGCTTTTCATAAAATCAAAACTCAATTACCTTTGCTTTCAATTAATACTCTTTTGTTTTTCTATTTTTATATTTTTAATGTATTTTAAAATCAAATGAAATAAAACATCAATTAATTGATTGAAAAATTAGTTTTGCATTCAAAGCACTGGTTGTGTCGACAGAAGTGTTAAACAAATGCGAAATGTAAACCAATTTTCATTCATTTTATATGAATTTTATTGAAAATAGTTTACAAACTGTAAACAAATAATTAAAATGTTTTTGTATAGGAAATACAGAAGCTGTTTAGCACTGGTATACTAAATGTGATGGGTGCACTTAAACAATCCCGAGTTGGTGAGCCTCCTTATGTCGGCCGTCTCGTTAAAACCCCGGTTAGTGCACCAGTAAAAGCACGGGTCAAGTACTACAGTATAAGACCGCAATAAAACCAGGGTTTAAATCAGTTGATTGACTGCAAGGAGTGATTCATTCACTTATACATCACTTTTGCTTAAATTATTATTCAATCTTCGGTTCAATCAGTGATTACTAACCACTGATTAGTGACCGAAAACTCAACATTTTTTAATCAATTTTTATAACAATTTAAAAGAAAATACTTTTTTTTAATCAATTGTTTAACAAATATTGAAATCAATTATAACTTTGTTTTTAAATATAATTATTAATAAAATATAATTAAATAATCAATAATTGCTTTAAATATTGATTTAAATCATTAATAATATTCACAAAAGTCTAAACAATTTTTAATAAATTAGTGAACACTTGAAATGTTGTGCCACTAATGGAAAGGTATATTATTTACACAATAGACTAGAATTCGTAACAAATTTCTGATATAATATAACTTATAATAGCTTTTAGTTTTGCATAACATTTCAATTATCGCTAGCGCAACGAGAAAAGACTGAAATCGCAAAAACGTGTTAACATAGGGCGACACAGTCAATATCGTTTTCCGAAATAAGTACAGCAAACAATCGTTAATTTTAACTAGGTGGGTTTTGTAAAATTGGTTAAAATTATCCATTTGTTAATGAATTCGGTAAATTTGTCGAAACACAAATTATCGATATACAGATTATTAAAATCTAGTTTCATGTAAGAACATTTCATCAAATCCTAATTTAATAAAACAAACTTTTTCCAAATTTATTAAAACCTAATTTATGAAACCCCAGTTAAATGAAGATTATTACATGATAATAAGCAGTTTTACAAACATTTTGACCAATAATTAATATTAATATAATTTTTAATTATTAGTGCGTAATAATGATGATTTATATATTTAAGGATGATTTGCACTGAAAAATAGGTTTCAACAAATTGAGTCTCGATGAATTGATAAATTTTAATTTGAGTATCTATATTTTAATAAATTAGATATCAATAAAATTGATTTCGATAGATTAGATTGTGATGAAATGATTTTAAACAAATTGGGTTTCGATAAACTGTTGTACACTTTAAAAGTTTTTTGTTAAAACTATTGATTGATTTTTACATTAGATTTGTTCCGTTGTAAAAATTAACGATTGTTTGCTGTACTTATTTCGGAAAACGATATTGACTGTGTCGCCCTATGCTAGCGCGTTTTTGCGATTTCAGTCTTTTTCAGACTGACCACATATATTTTTCGTAATCCTTGACATTGATGAAAAATCACAGGAAATTCCGGGACAAATCCTTGAAATATTTTTAAAAATGAATTTGTGTTTAAATACAGTGTTGTTGACTATTTAATACAAATATTATCTAAATATTAGGTTGCATTTATTTATAATTAATATTATTTTAATAATATTTTATTTCAAATATTTATACACAAATATCTATTGTTATTGAATGATATATTCAATGATATAATTAGTATTAAATTTTTTAATAATATATCTGTAAAATATTGAATTGTGTTTTGATATAATTGTACACAATAAGTTATGACAATATACTAGATATATATGAATTTAAAATATATTAATATACAAAGATACATTAATTTAATAACATTTACCGAGATAATAAATGAAATCTATTGATTTAATTATAAATATAAATTTAAGGTTTAAAATGAATAAACATTTCAAATATCACTTAATATTATAATAAATTCATAAATTAAATTTTCAATTTATCCTTTGTAAAGCGCATAATCTGGTTAATTAGACCTCTACTCAATGTTTATGTTTATAATTAATAATTAAAAGAACATAATTGTTGTTCTAAATGATGTTCATGTTATAATATTGGGATTACGTTGTTTATTTATAGTATTTTGGTTATAAAATAATTTTGAAATAATTAGTTTTAATAATATTTTATATCATTTTCACAATATATCTCTAAAATTTCCTTGACATTTACATGTCAAGGAATACCTCTGACCTGGACACTTCCATTTTGGCCTCAAACCTTGACATTCAAGGTGGCACATTGACATGTGGCCAGTCTGATCATTGCTCTCTATATCTCCTAAACTGAATGAATCGAGTGTATGGCCGGGTATACGACCCTTACATTTCTCATCATTGGTTTTTGAAGAACAACTGTCCAGCTTAATTTTATATTTAAATATGAACTATTGAATTTTAATCACTTAATTTTCTTTAAATGAAAAAACCCCTGAAAAAGGGGTTAATTTAGTTTAAAAAAGTCATTTTTATTGAATTTAAACATAGCTTAGAGAATAACAGAATATCAACTTGGTCAGTTTTGGTCACATAAATAATCAAGATCAGTTCTTCTGATGAACTCTATAATGCTTTTTCAAATTGCCTCTCATTGTGCACCTGTGCTCACATCCGGGCCACTGACAAACAAAGGGCTTATCGTTGTTATGCATCCTTAAGTGTATCTTCAGGTGCTGTCTATTCCTGAACGCCTTTCCACACTCTGGCCAAAGACAGGGGTGTTTGCGGACAGCTCTGTGAAGGCGCTTATGGGCGTATAAATAGCGGGGATTAGTTGTAGTGTGATTGCACCCTGGCCAATCGCACCGGTGTATGTGGCCGTCATTGTGTACCAATTGGTGTACTTTTAGATTATAGTTATTATGAGTGACGTAATCACATCCCGGCCACTCACAGGCCAGGCGTTTGTTTGAATGCAATTTTAAGTGACTATTCAATGAAAACTTATTTCTGAATACCTTTCCACAGCCATCGGTCGGACACTTGTGTTCAATGCCTTCAGTGCTGTGAAACCACTGTAAATGTGATTTCAAATAGGATTGAGATTTATATGACTGAAGACAGCCCTCTATAGTGCACTTAAACGGCCGTTCCGTTGAGTGCGACGTCTGATGTTGTCTAACGCCTTTATCACTGGCACTGGTGTACTCACATCCCGGCCAATGACACGAATACTTCGTCGTGTCGTTGGTGTGAATCTTGACGTGTGTTTTAAGTGCACTCTTTTTATTGAATACCTTTCCACAGTCGGGCCAAACACAGGGGTATTGGTGTTGAGTGCTATGAACTTTTAGCGCTTCTTTCGTCTCTGACTTAAAATCGCACCCTGGCACATCACAGCCAAAGGTCCGGTGCCTCGTCATATGTACGCTTAGATTTAGCTCCTTAGAGGCCCGGTATTCACATCCCGACCACTGACAGACAAATTGCTTTTCATGAACGCTATTGATGTGTCTATTCATGTGAGTTAGGGTTTGAAACCCTTTTCCACACCCTATCCACTCACACATGAATCTCCCCTTACCATGGTTATTTCTTTTATGGGTGATTAACCCCCTTTCAAGGTAGGTGACGAAATCACACCCGGGTTGGTCACAGCGCTGGGCTTTAGAGGAATGACAGGAATCTAAATGTCGTCTCAGACTTAGATTGGAGTGAAATCTCTGAAGACATCCAAATATAGAGCACTTGAACAGTGGTTTACTCAATGGGTTGGCACTGGACTGTAGGCCCGGTATTTTAGAAACAACTGTCCCTTCACTTGAGTGAACCTTTTTATGCACCGTTAGATCGGATTCTGTTTTAAACCTTTCATTACATCCCTTGAAATGGCATTCAAAGACCATTTTATGGACAGTAATGTTATGTGCAATCAATGAGTGCTTACTATTAGGGAAGAAATCGCACCCAATTTGAGGACAACTCTGTCTACGCTTTGGATGATTTGACAAATGAGTGAAGAGTTGGTCAACGCTTTCAAACCCTTTCCCACAACCAGTGATAGTGCAGACAATCCTCTCATCCA